>VYZW01053114.1:0-55715 GCA_013401315.1 Balaeniceps rex
TTCCCTAGAAAGGGATCCCAGCTGTTTGGCTCCCCTACCATCTAATTCCAGGCTACTGGCCCTATTATCCCAGCATGAGAGCAGCCAGGTGACAATGTGCTCACCTGGACGACTACTGAAATCTTTTTACATATCTCACAGCTCACTCAGGGATAGGGATTGGGTGGTTACCATCTCATTTATGGGCTCTGCCTCTTCCTCCTCCTGTTCTCATGATGGCCCTGGTTCATCTTCATCCCTTACTAAATGAGCTGATTTTCTTGTGTATTTCTTCCTGTGTATGGAGACAACTGATACCGGCACAAGTTGGTTTTCTGGTTCAGCTGCAGTGCCTGTCACCGGGGTTGGAGTAACTGCAGTGCCTGTCACCAGGGTTGGAGTAACTGCAGTGCCTGTAGCGATGGTATTCTTAAATAGTTGTTTAACCCTAAACAAGGCCTGAACCACATTCAGGAGGCATAGTAATAGGAACATGCTGGTTTGAACATCCCAAGGATGTTCAAAATTCTCAAGAGCTGCTGTAACTAGCCTGAAGGAGAAGGGGAAAGTGAAGGAGCGGGGGAAAGTGTCACCCCCTTGTGTCCCCCACAAATCAGCTCTCTGAGGAGAAAAGGTAAAGAGTGTAATTATTAATAGTTTCTGAGAGATGGCTCCCAAAGTACAGGGATGACAGCAGTGCTGAGTACAATCTCAAAACCAATAGTTTTATCATACCGTAAGCCAGTGTTACACAGTACGGCAAAGCGATAACTTTAATCCAGCTCCCAGCGGTGATAAACAGCACCACAGGGAGTGCATATGGCAAGTAAGATAGAATCATAGATTGTTTAGGTTGGAAAAGACCTTTAAGATATTATATGACACAACTCTGAGAACAAGCAGAACAACTCTGAGAGCAAATAAATCAACATTGTGACCAGTGACTATTAAACTAATATAATGAATGCTTATCACAAATTTGTTTTAACATGCCCTGGTCAGATTTGTCGTTATCTCAATCCTTTGTGCCCCACATTGGGTGCCAATAAGGACTGTTGTGGTTTAATCCAGCAGGCAGCTAAACAGCACACAGCCATTCGCTCACATCCCCAGTGGGATGGGGGAGAGAATCGGGGGAAAAAAAAAAAAAGTAAAATTCATGGATTGAGATAAAGACAGTTTAATAGGACAGAAAAGGAAGGGAAAATAATAACAACAACTAATAATAATAACAACAATGATAAAAGAATATACAAAACAAGTGATGCACAATCCAATCGCTCACCACCCACTGACTGATGCCCAGCCAGTTCCCAAGCAGCGGTCACCACAGCCCGGGCAGCTCCCCCCCCAGTTTATACACTGAGCATGACATCCATCATATGGTATGGAATATCCCTTTGGTCAGTTTGGGTCAGCTGTCCTGGCTGTGCCCCCTCCCAGCTTCTCACTGGCAGGGCATGAGAAGCTGAAAAGTCCTTGACTAGTGTAAGCACTACTCAGCAACAACTAAAACATCAGTGTGTTATCAACATTATTCTCATACTAAATCCAAACACAGCACTATACCAGCTACTATGAAGAAAATTAACTCTATCCCAGCTGAAACCAGGAGAGTTAAATAAATACGTCTGTAATTACACGTTAGCTGTTGTTGAAAGCATGATAGCTATTGTATTTTCGAAGAAAGCCACGAATATTAATATTCACAATGACTTACACAATGCCAGAGATGTATGTAATTCCTTACAAAACAAAGATCCCAATGCTTATCGATCCAGAGCCTTGAATACAAGTGCTGCTATTCAAACCAAATGTCTCATCTTTTCAGCCGTTCCTTCAGAATGAACAGTATTTACAAGCTTCCCATTAAAAACTTCCCCTGTTAAAATCCCAGATGAAGCAGCCTTAATGCATTATTTCAAAACATAAATTATTTGTCTTAACTATTAAAGAACTGATCCCAGGAATAACAATTGTCTGTAAAGTGACTTTTGACTTTTCAAGAGCAAATACACAACTTCAGTTCCAAACCAAGCATCATTGCTCTTCAAAAACAATAATTACACTGGTATGAGAAGAAAGGAATAGTGTACTTACGGTCAAGGGCAGTGGTGGCCAGAAGGTATGTAATGGGAGAGACGCTCATGGCTTCAATTCTTCCAGAGTGAAAGGTATACAAGCACTCTGGATCATGGGTCTGCAGTGCAAAACAGAAGAACAGAAATTCTGTTCCATTCTGGATCTGCACTTACAAGGTATTACCAGCCATGCCTGCAGTGAACCTGAAAAATTTACACAGGTGCTGTTTGTGTGAACACAATTTGGCATGCATGAGGTACCTATATGCAATTCCTTTTTTTTTTTTTTTTTTTTTTTTTTTTTTTAATTTAAACATTCATAGGAAGATCATGAGCAAACTTAGTGTAGGAACATTAAGTTCATTTAAAATTCCATCATTTTCTATCTGAAAATAAAGGGGAATGCCTGGTTTCAGGCTTGGAATTAATATCTTTAACAAACAGCTGTTGCTCTGAAGGCAAAGAAAATGCTCTCAAGCCTAGGGCTTATGCTGCCTGGGAAATCATTTCATCATCTAAGGAATTCCAGGTTTTGCTATACATTTTTTACATTAGTCTTTATAGTATGCTTTGTACATCTTTTATTTACCATAAAATTCTTGGAACATAATTTTACCTGTTGCCGCAGGACTTTATTCCACTCAGAGGGATTGTTCCCATTTACTTTAATGTGCTTGGGAGCAAAAATTAAATGCCCCCATTTTAACTGTGTCATCTATTTCTCCATGAAAAACATTTCCAGCAGTAACACTGGTAACCAGTAGGATAAAACATGTGAAGTGCATTTCATCTTCTCCTTGTTTTTCCTAGTTCTTTATGTCATTTAGAGACAACAGTAAGGATTGTTTCAAACACCTATCTAGAAAGGATATAGCAATACTTCTTGAACTCATTTCCTGCATCCATGCAACTTTTATTACCAGTTTATGAGAATAGAAGTCCTTTAAGTTAACTTGAATTTAGCAGCCAAAATTTCAGGAATAAAAAATCAAATATTTTTTATAATCCTGCACAGTCATTATAATAAATAACATTTTGAAAATATTTTTTTAAGGAAAAAAAAAAATCTGTTTAACTGCTAAAATTTTCAACTGTGCAGCTTCATAAAACACAAACTTCATTGAAGATGCATCCAGTATAGTTAAAGGAAGTTATTGCAAAGGAATTGAAGAAATCAGAAGAAAGAAAAAGAAAACAAACTTACCATATTTGAAAAAGTCAAATCCAGCTTCCAGATTGCTCCATTGGTATCCTGAAGAAGAAAAAACAAAATGTAACTTGAATATTTTAAAACTCAATTTGGAAATAAAACTGCCTACGATGACTCCTTAAAAATTCCTTAATGACTATCATTGTGAAACTGAAATGACTGAATGTGGTGATGTTGGTCCTATCAGTCCTATCCATCAGTCCTATCCTATCCATCAGGATAACAGAACTTGGACAATACCTTTTGACATTCTCCTATTCTTATGCAGTTCTGGCTCTGAAAGCCAGAGTCTCACACTGGTGAGACGCTAGTAACTAGTGTATAGTTACTATACACTAAAAATATAGAATAGCATAGCATAGCATAGTTCAGTCGGAAGGGACCTTCAACAGCTAGTCCAACTGCCTGACCACTTCAGAGCTGACCAAAAGTTAAAGCATGTTATCAAGGGCATTGTGCAAATGCCTCTTAAACACTGACAGGCATGGGACATAAACCACCTCTCTAGCCAGCCTGCTCCAGTGTTTGAAAGAAGATGATTTTTTATATATATATATATATATATAAAAGAAGATTGAATTATACAAAAAAGAAACTTACTGATTTGTAATCAACTCCTGCTGTTACTTAACATCACCTCCTTCATTCCGTGTTTCTCCACAGAGATGTATGTACTTGAGTGTATCTTACCTGAGCATACCAAACGGGCTGTCCACAGTCATGAACTTTTGACATGAAACTTAGACTGACATTCCTGCCAACATGAAGTTCATTCATAGGCTCCACCTCCAATAACCCTGTGTCATCCACAGAATCAGCAGCATCTATTGTCTCGAAGTTCCACACCTTCATGGAGTTGGAAGCATTAAAAAAAAAAAAAAAGGGGGTTTATAGGGCCAGGTTATATTTTCATACATGATTAATACGGAAATTCAAAATTATAAGAAAACAGGGGACTGTAGATTCTACAAGTAGAGTATGAAACCTGTCGTATCTGCCTCACTGCTTTGAATGTAACCTAGAACAGTGACAATCAGCAACTACTATCCGATACATTTGGGTGCAATGCAAAGTTTATGTAAAAATTCTCTGTCCAATTCTGAAACAACAGTAGCTTAAATTCAGCCCTGGCACTAGCAGAGCTATACATGGCAGCCTCAGAACTATAGAGAGTAAATGATATCTGCCTGCTCTTAGCATTGCTCATACTGAGGCAGCACAGAAGAATGAATAGGAAATCTAACACACCCATGTTCTTCTCTGTGGGGTAAAGACAAGACATCAGTTGGCACCCTTACAACCAAGTGAATTTTCCTAATGGGCTAATACCAATTTATAAAACACAACAACAACAAAAACCCCAGGGTGTTTGAAACCGTCCACTGTCTATAACAGTCAGCTTCCCATTGATTATCTGGGTCTTTCACACATCAGCAGAACACACATCATGTCTCCCCTCAAAGAGCAGGCAAACAACATTGCAAAATCCTTGATAATTGACAGGTGAGATCAGAAACTGGTGGTATGGATAAGGAAAACTTTTTAACCTTAATTTATAGAATTATATGTTAACATTGGGATGCTTTTTCTTTTAATTATTCCTCTATTTCAGCATCTGTATCTCTGAGATGCTAGTTAATTTCCATGTCATTTTAACATTAATAATCTGAGCTTTCAAATACTCAGAAAATTAATTTCAAATATTGCCGCAGTTTATCGTTCAAAATAACACCAAATGTATTAATAGGCCTGAAAATTACAAAGATTAACCAAAACTACAGATGAAAAAATGTTAGAATGCAGGCAAGAACAAAGCTTTTAGAGAATCACTGAAAATTGTTTTGATTTACCCGAGTAAAAGGCAATTTATTTACTACTATTAAACAGAGAATGTTGCATGAACACCATCTGATTCAAACATATACACTGTGGAGATGTGCTCTTATTCTGTTTGTTCTAAAAATTCATTCTCAGAAAGCAACTGCACTGCAAAATTGCCTCCATAAATAAACCCTGGTAAAGAAAATATGTAACATTTTACCTGCTGACCACAAATTTGCACACATAAAGGCAGAGCAGAAGAAAAACTCACCCTAATGAAGCCATCTTTTCCAACAGTGACAAGTTCTCCTTCATCCAAAACTAACTGGCTGACAGGGCCACTGTGACAGGGCTTGTGTCCAGCTCGACAGAGTTCGACTTTAATGAGGCCCCCTTCCCAAAGCAGCAAGTTGCCCCACTCAGTCCCTGAGATAACCTTCAATGCAAATGAAGAGAAGTACATAAGCACCTGCACTTAACCACACAGAAATATTGGCAAGAATCTGGTTAACATTTGTGGCTTCCTTCCATGAAAGCATTAAATTGATAGCAGTGTACAGATATTTGCAAGAGAAGGAGTAAAAGGTGAAAAGATTCAACTTTTTAGCAACGTGACATAATTTACATGCACTGAAATGGTTAAAGATTAGGGCTAACAGTCTTTGTATTTCTTTACACTAATGTTTTCACTACCCCATTAGAGGAGCCTCAGCTCTAAGCCGACAGAGATCTTTTGTCTGAGAATTACAATACTAACCGTACTTTTCAATTATTACAAAGCAAGCCAGGTTTTTGGCAAATTAATGTCAATATTAGCTCATCAGAGGAGTGCATTGAGGGTCTAATTGAAATCACTTTGAAGCAAATAGTAACTCTCCAACTTAGTATACTTTATATCAAAACCTGAGAAGAAACATAAAATCAATTAAACTTTTTCTTACTTACCTTCCCATCAGGCAGCTCCACATAACCTATAATATCAGTCACTGCTGTTTTTCCAAACCTGCCCAAAGTTCCTTGTAACTTGAGACCAGTGAATGTGAGAGCCATCTTCCAGAACCTGAGTATAGAAAAAACATTCCTCTCTGACACAAAATTTCCTAACCACACTCTTCAGTCCCTCTCAGACATTGTAATAATGTTACCAGGGATGCCTCTGAGGTAAGGGCTGTTCATTTATTATTCTTTTTCACAGGAGACCTTGGGTTTTTCTTTTTAAAATGAAACAAAGCTTTGTAACTACACAAGCATTTCCCTATAATACACCTATGAAAAAAATGGGAAAAGGATTTGGAATGGGCAGGATGAAGATTAAACTACTATTTAAAATTAATACGTGTAAAATGCATAGCTACATCTTTCCAGCTACAATCAATACACATAGTTAGCAATACCTATTTTACTCTTGCTGTCTCCAGTGTATGATGCTCAACTTTGTAAATCCAAGGGACTAAGGTCTTCACTGAATTTCATCCAAATACCTGCATGGACTTGAGCTTGACTATAAAATCTCCCTGAGCCAAAGGTTTTATCCTAGATCTTCATAGCTATTTCTATTTGATCATTATATTTTTAGCAGTATAAAACCTAATTTTAAATTACTGTATTACAGAAAAATTAACATGTACTGCAATTAGGGATGGTTCGCTGTGTGTGCAGGAGATATTACATTTAAGACGTGCTGGAAATTGGAATTTGAGACCACATTTGGGTGAAAGGTCATGTTTATCATGTTATAAAAGCTATGTCAGAGTTTATTCATAGTATTTTAGCTCAAAAGAAAGTTTGTAAGAGATTTCGTTTTGTCAGATTTTCATAAATAATATATTCCAAACCACATTCATTCTGGGTCTAAATAAGCCATTTGCTATTTCAGACCCACCTTGCAACCAAACTGTAGAGCAAATCTCAAATTTTGATCTGATTCCTCTGTTAAAATTCAAAGAAACTTCAGATGTGTTATAATTTTAAAGGTATCATTTCTATTACAATAGCATCCAAGTCATATTTTAAGTCTCTGCTGTATTAACATTGAATACTGGATAAATACAGAACACAGAGCTAATCCCTGTCCCAAAGAGCTTAGCTGTGGTTTATTTTTTATTACAAAGGGATCCATGAACTTACCAGAGAAGGGAGTGTATGGAAGCATATCTTTTGTAAGGCTTCCTTGCAGGCTTTTGGTGGTATCAGAGGGTTTCTGATCCATGACTTGGCAACCAGTTCTAATGGCTGCCCAAACAGCAGATGAGTTCAAGAAATCAAAGGTAGAAAGCCCAGAAAGGACAGGAGGCATATATGCTATGTTACCAGCTAGAAGACATGTATAGATACCTATTTTTTATTAACTCTCCCCAGTGCTTGTCAAAATTACAAAAATGGAGCCAGTGGTACCGTCATTCAACATCAAGCATCATCCGTTTTTGCACAGCAAAGGTGTTGAACTTTCTCATTTTTGTAATTGTAATGGCCAGGTAAAATAGCATTCCCCATTGGTCCAATGGAATGATACATTCCTGTTAGTCATCTTCTACATATTATGACTTTAGAGGTGATATGTATTAATCCTAACCAGTAAACCTACCTGATGTGTCCTGCTCCAGATGTAGTTAGTCGCTCTTCATTATCAGCAGAAAATGTGACCTTGTAAACATCCTGTGAAAAAGCTTTTGACCTCAACACAATCTTTTCTTCTTTCCAGTCCCAGATAGTCAGCATATAGTCAGGGCTGCTCCCAACACTGGCCAGCAAAGTGCCAGCATCATTGAAATCACCAAAAACATAGGCTTCCTCTGTTCCACCTGAAGAAACATACAAGCCCCAATATACACACACACAGAAAAGAGGAAGAAACAATTGGAAAATCTACTTAGAAGGAGCTCAGCTTTCACTGCAATTTTTTTTTCACTAGGTAATAGCTCTCAGTTGGCTATTTCTACTAAATAAAAGTTTCCTCCCATGCAATAATGAAAAAGCTTGAAACCACTGTTTTCTATTTTGCCATGAAGGACCAAAAGGTTGTACTTCCTTCTAAACTTCTGAAGTGACCCACTACTCCATCTGCTGGGATCTATAAATTCTGGCCCATTTGTGTTAAATGAAAATAGAACTTTTTACACTACCTCGCAGTATTCTGTAGGGCCGCAGTGAAGGATAATCGTAGATGATGAGGTTTGGCTTCCTTCCTTTTTCTCCTACTGCAAAGTACTGCTTAGTAGGGTGTGCCTTGAAAAAGCAAAAGTCCCAATGCATGCTGTAATGACACCTTTGTCTCTATCCTGCTAGATATTGAGTTATTGTATTTACTCACTCATTAGTCAGAAGATACTGCCATAAACACCAGGTTGCATTTTTCTGTGCATTTGTTCTGAACAACTGCCAATCTATTGCTCAATATCAGAATGAAGCTACTATGCAAACAAAATGGTAAAAAGACGCACACAAAATGGTAAAAACATGCACACAAAATGGTATATTGCACATATAATGCAGAACCATGACAAACTGTGAAATAATTTGCTTTATCGTGCATTCTTTTACTATTCCTACCTCATTCAACCCACTAGCTGACCTTTCCATGAGCAGCATTTGTGTCAGCAGCCATCTACTTCAGCAGACAGCTGCAGAAAAGCCATCCTGAATGACATTGTTCTGAAGACATAAAGAGGTACCATGATTCCACAGAAAAGGCTGCTTACAATGTAGCAGAACAGTCCGAGGCTGGTATTCTGAAAGCCTTGCTCATGGGGAATACAACTGAGAGATGGCAGAGCCCTTCACAGGGTAAGGCGCTTCAAATCCAGAGGAAGCATTTGATAGTCCAAGCTCTTGGTAGGAGCTTACTAGAGTGAAACCAGATATTTTTTTCTCTTTGTTTATCTAGGAACTTGATTTTCTAAGTTTTAACTGCAGGCAAAACACTATACTAGTATCAGCTGTGACTAGGACAGATGTGTTTTCAAAAAAAAAAAAGTTGATATGAGCTGAAATATTTAAATAAGAGTGTAATAGTTCTAAAAATTAATCCCAGCTGGCACCTGCCAGTCTTGAGCCTGGGACTTAGGCATGCAGATATTTGTCCTCTGCCAATTATGTTGGCAGGCTGAGTAGCCTACACTGCACAGTCCACACATCCCCCTGTATTGGGTTTGTGTGGCAAGGTTTTGGTAGCAGGGGGGCTACAGGGATGGCTTCTGTGAGAAGCTGCTAGAAGCTTCCCCTATGTCCGACACAGCCAATGCCAGCCAGCTCCAAGACAGATCCACCGCTGGCCAAGGCCAGGCCAATCAGCGACAGTGGTAGCACCTCTGGGATATCATATTTAAGAAGGGGGGAAAAAAAACCTGCACAATTGCAGCCAGAGAGAGGAGTGAGAATATGTGAGAGGAACGACTATGCAGACACCAAGGTCAGTGAAGAAGGAGGGGGAGAAGGTGCTCCAGGCACCGGAGCAGAGATTCCCCTGCAGCCCATGGTGAAGACCATGGTGAG
Organism: Balaeniceps rex; assembly: GCA_013401315.1. Classification (NCBI taxonomy): domain Eukaryota; kingdom Metazoa; phylum Chordata; class Aves; order Pelecaniformes; family Balaenicipitidae; genus Balaeniceps; species Balaeniceps rex. Next base: position 9,583 of record VYZW01053114.1, read on the forward strand.
GCAGGCTGTCCCCCTGCAGCCCATGGAGGTTAATGGTGGAGCAGATATCCACCTGCAGCCCATGGAGGACCCCACGCCGGAGCAAGTGGATGCCCAAAGGAGGCTGTGACCCTGTGGGAATCCCATGCTGAAGCAGGATCCTGGCAGGACCTGTGGACCCGTGGAGAGAGGAGCCCACACTGAAGCAGGTCTGCTGGCAGGACTTGTGACCCTGTGGGGGACCCATGCTGGAGCAGTCTGTTCCTGAAGGACTGCACCCCATGGAAGGGACCGTGCTGGAGCAGTTTGTGAAGAACTGTAGCCCATGGGAAGGACTCACATTGGAGAAGTTCGTGGAGGGCTGTCTCCCATGGGAGGTACCCCATGCTGGAGCAGGGGAAGAGTGTGAGGAGTCCTCCCCCTGAGGAGGAAGGAACGGCAGAGACAACGTGTGATGAACTGACCACAACCCCCATTCCCCGTCCCCCTGCGCCGCTTGCGGGGAGGAGGTAGAGAAAATAGGGAATAAAGTTGAGCCTGGGAAGAAGGGAGGGGTGGGGGGAAGGTGTTTTAAGATTTAGTTTTCATATCTTATTATCCTACTCCAATTTGACTGGTAATAAATTAAACTGATTTTCTCCAAGTCAAGTCTGTTTTGCCCGTGATGGTAATGAGTGATCTCTCCCTGTCCTTATCTCGACCCATGAGCTTTTTGTTCTATTTTCTCTGCCCTGTCCAGTTGAGAAGGGGAGTGATAGAGCAGCTTTGGTGGGCACTTGGCATCCAGCCAGGGTCAACCCACCACACCTCCTAATCAATACCGTACTTTCTTACATATATGCATGGGCAGCTGTAGAAATCTCCCATCAGGCAATCAAGTGAACATTTCGCTTCTAGAAAGTGACTAACATCCTAAAACACGAAACAAAAGCCATACCGCAATAAACCCAATTCCACCACCACTGCTGCTCCGGAGATAACTTTGAGATTTAGTTTTCAGGTCCAGGAGCACCACTTGGTTGCCTGCTATATACATCAGTGTTTGGCTATCCATCAGCAGCAGGTTTACACTTCTGGTGCAGTCATATCCAAAAGAATGTCTGAGAACAGTTCAATAAGGAAAAGATTTGACACTGGCTTTCTAGAAAAGTTTACTAAGTGGATAGAAACACTTAAACCAAAACTCTATCAGGAATACTGAATCTGGTGTCTAAAAGCCTGATGGTAGGAGATAGTTTTGTTCAGTATACAGTGAAGGTAAAAATATATCAAGACTCTATAACTCAGGGGAAGGAACAAGTAAAGACCTTCTAAAGTCCATGTTCCAACCTTTCCCACAGCATTCTCCTGGAGAAACTGGCTGCCCATGGCCTGGACAGGCATACTCTTTGCTGGGTTAAAAACTGGCTGGATGGCCGGGCCCAAAGGGTGGTGGTGAATGGAGTTAAATCCAGTTGGAGGCCGGTCACGAGTGGTGTTCCCCAGGGCTCAGTGTTGGGGCCAGTCCTGTTTAACATCTTTATCAATGACCTGGACGAGGGGATCGAGTGTACCCTCAGCAAGTTTGCAGATGACACTAAGCTGCGTGGAAGTGTGGATCTGCTTGAGGGTAGGAAGGCTCTACAGAGGGACCTGGATAGGCTGGACCAATGGGCTGTGACCAATTTTATGAGATTCAACAAGGCAAAGTGCCAGGTCCTGCACTTGGGCCACAACAACCCCATGCAACGCTACAGGCTTGGGGAAGAGTGGCTGGAAAGCTGCTTGGCGGAGAGGGATCTGGGGGTGTTGGTCAACAGGCGGCTGAATATGAGCCAGCAGTGTGCCCAGGTGGCCAAGAAGGCCAACAGCATCCTGGCTTGTATCAGGAATAGTGTGACCAGCAGGACCAGGGAAGTCATCCTTCCCCTGTACTCGGCACTGGTGAGGCTGCACCTCAAGTACTGTGTTCAGTTTTGGGCCCCTCACTACAAGAAGGGCATCGAGTTGCTGGAGCGTGTCCAAAGAAGGGCAACAAAGCTGGTGAAGGGTCTGGAGAACAAGTCTTCTGAGGAGCGGCTGAGGGAACTGGGGTTGTTTAGCCTGGAGAAGAGGAGGCTGAGGGGAGACCTTATTGCCCTCTACAACCACCTGAAAGGAGGTTGTAGCCAGGTGGGTGTTGGTCTCTTCTCCCAGGTAGCAAGTGATAGGACAAGAGGCAATGGCCTCAAGTTGAGCCACGGGAGGTTTAGATTAGATATTAGGAAAAACTTCTTCACGGAAAGGGTTGTCAAGTATTGGAACAGGCTGCCCAGGGAAGTGGTTGAGTCACCATCCCTGGAGGTATTTAAAAGACGGGTTGACGAGGCACTTAGGGACATGGTTTAGTAGTGGACAGGTACGGTTGGACTCGATGATCTTAAAGGTCTTTTCCAACCAAATGATTCTACTATGATCTCCACTACAGGGCACACCTCTTGCCTCTGCTGGATCCTTTGGGGCTGCAAGGAATTCATATTCTATCAGTGTTTTCTTTTCAAACAAAATGTAAGAGATGTGCATCAGATTGCTGGGAACTGTTCTACAGACAAGAGATCAAACCAAGGAAGTGCTCAGGCTCACTTCTTAAATGTTTACAGGCAGATGTAGAGAAGGGAAAATCCAGTCCATATATCATATCCTACTTGACTATAGCTAGCAGAGGACTTAGGTCTTAATTGATGGGCATCACTTCCTTCATTCTACCAGTTTAGATCTTCTGAGCACCAGGCTACAAATCTAGCTGGTTTCTTCCCCGCTTCTCCCTTAGCAGTTCTTTAAGGAAGTATGAGGTAGGTACACAGCTGCTCTTCCACCCTCCTCTCAGCTTCTTGGGGAATACCAGTGTGGCTACACAGAAAGGGACAGCTTTGTAGGTGATATTCTTACGCTAGCCTTCTTCCTGGTCACTTTACTTGTCCATGATCTAGTTCTACAAGAGTACTTATAACAGTAAGAATCATGCCCAATAAGAAACGTTTATGAGGTCAAGACAACATTTAAGATTAAATTCACCTAGAACCATAACTGGTCAGGATTCCTATCTGTGTCTCAACCAAAGGTATCCCACTAATGCCACATAAGATACTCCAAATTAGACAAGTACAATTTTAAGAACATACATTAAATATCCTTAGCTTTAAATTTGCACAGCCTCAACAGAAAGGATACTTAAGAGTAAGAAGGTTAATTGGTATCCCAGAGTCTTCAGTGACAAATGGCCGTGAATATATATCTTCACAGTTATAGAAGAAAGTTTCCGAGATTTTCTTTTCTACCTTCTCAGGCCTTTTTTGTGCTTCTGAGGGTACTTCACTATTATCTTGCTCTTCCAAATTGCCTTCTGCATCTCAGAAGTGGGAACATAAAGGAAGTTTACATTCACCATAAATTTTAGGCTCCTTGCTGATATTTGCACCTAACTACAAAACACACATTCCTTGCCTCCTTCAATAGAGTAATAGGCACTCCATAGCTCAAAACAGGGCTACCATGTCTTAGTAACAACTTGTCCTGGAACAGTCTGTAACAAGGGCTCCCTCAGGCTTTTAAAAACTTTACTGTGAATATTCAAAACTGAAGAATTTAAAGAAGAAAAATTTTGAGAGTGTTTTAAAAACATTGAGTTTAAAACTCAAGACCTACCAAAGTAGTTCAGTTCAGCTTTGCTTGGTGTTTAGGTCCCAGCTTTAGAAAGCAAATAAAGTTTAAAGTGTCTCTTTTCAGTAGCTGTTGAACACACATCATTATACAAAACAACTAGTAAAAACACATACAACAGATCACCATTAGACACCATCATCCTCAAAAAGGCATACTGCTAATGTGTGACCCAGTGTAGTTCTTCACTGGACAGCAATGCAGAATGCTGTCAACTTGACTTCCAACTAGTCATAAGCACTTGTTAAAAGTACTTTTCAGTTTGATACCTCAGGTCAAGTCCCCATTACCTATTTTGTAAGCTTTTTACCCTGTCTTGATTTTCTCTCTCCTAGGTGTTCTATGAAAAATAACCAACAAAGGGGTCAGAGACCAGCCATGGGAAAGAGCAATATGAAGTACACAAGGTAAGCCAACTGAAAGGCAGCAGAGAAACTCAATAACTGTAACTGATGGCACTGGTCTGAGATGCTGTTCATAACAATAACAGTGAAAAAATGAAAACTAGAAAGTAGTGCGATTTTTAAGGTCTCCTCAGTGGAAAGCAGTACTCACCAACGCCCTCAGTGTCTGATTCCACTTGCTCCACTTCTTCCTCCTGTTCCTCTGCAGTTGGTGATTCCTTTGGAACACTAGTTTTGCTTTCTTCTGCAAAGGACAATTGGGATTACTCTCTTAGGTATGAATTCCTTTGACTAACTTGCCCATACATGCCATGTTAAATAAATATACAGTTCTGTAGTAGTAAAAAAATCCCTTCTGCCCCACAATAGACTTCCTGCTGTTTAGCACTAAGTGTAGGGAGAAGTTTGCTTTCAAAAACCATATTTTAAAACTTAAGGGAAGGAAGGAAAGAAACACATCCTATAACAGGAAAAAGGTATAATAGGAAGAGCAAACAAATGCCAAAAGTAATGTGCCAATATAAGCACCAAAAATCCTTCCAAAGTTCCACAGGAGACTCACTAGTGGATTTTGTTATCCATGCTACCTAGATCTAGTGTGTTAGATGACATGCAGAACATCTGAAATAGACACTGGACAGGCATTTCAAGATGAAAACAATGTTAAAAAGAGAAATACAGGTCTCTGACTGAAAGACACTGGTGGAGTTAATTAATTGATTGCAGTACTAGCTACAGAGACAGGTCTAAGCAGCAAAAGTTTTCAGGGGAGAGACTTTGTGGTCTGAGGGACATCAGGAACTGCAGACACAGTGGTCAGCCCAGAACTTCACTGGAAAGGGTCATCTTTGACCAGAGTCAAACTGAAATTTGGCAATATCAAGAGCAGCGACTGAAGATGAACACGTACTAGAAAGGAAGGGGTGAGTGGTGGGAAAAGCCAGAAGCTACTGTACGTTCAGTATTGAAATCACTATATAGCAGCAGGAAATACTCACGGACACCACCGTGATCTGCCTGTGCACCTTCTGCTGGCTTCTCATCAGCTCCCTCCTGTTCCCTTGGAAAAGATGGCATGTCCTCTTTACCTGGTGGTGGTAAAGAGGAACTTTTAGTATTTTTGCCTTCATCTACCATTTACACCATTTTTATTTCCTCTCAAATGCTTCCCAGAGCTAGTATTTGTGTTCTGCCTGTACACTAGAAATATGGATAACCCAAAGATATGTCCTAATTTGTAGGGTGAATTCATTGGTTCAGGTTTTAGAACTCCAGGCTCTGTGTACATTGCTAGAAAGACTAAATATTGCATAACAGGGAAAGCTGAAGACAGATTTACGTGTTTTGGGCTTCTCTTTAATATACTGGGAGGAAATTTGTTTCTGAGACAACAAGGCTATCCCTCCACCTTTCTGGTTGACTTCACAAAAATATCAGGAGATAGACATTCTGAGGCCATCTAATATCTTGAATGGAGAAGCAGGAGAGATGAATTTTTGAGAAAAAAGGACTTTCTTCAAAACATTCTATATTCATGGAAAGTGTATTAATAAAATTAACACAAGTAAAAAAACTTTAAACAACTTAACTAAAATTCCCCAGCAATTTTTCAGCTTTCAGACTATCATTTTCAGAGTGCTACAATTTCACTAGTTACCGTTATCCTCTGGAGTGGGAAAGATCCAATTCTTTTCATATAAAAAAATCCCCATTTATGGGGATTATGGGGATTACAATCATTTATATAAATGTCTCTGAAAGAAGCAAAAAAGCACAAACATTGCTCTTATTTTAAATTCGTTCTGCCTTTTGATTTCAAACATGGTCTCCGTTTCCAAATAAAACACCTTAAAATGAACATTGGAGCAATTTTGTACAAATAGTACAGCTATAAAATACTATCAGAAATCAGAAAATTCAGAGTTGAATGTAAAGAAACCTAAATATTCAGAATAACAAAGATAGGCAGGATGCAAAAAAATCTCTTTTTATGTGTAAGCATGACTTTGATACCAAGAAAAAGTCCCTAAAAATGCATTTTCCATTTCTGCCTTTGGGTCAGAATCCATTTGGGAAAAGATCTTTTGAGGCATTTCAGACTTTTCAGGCATTTCAGGAAAGGCAAAGTGTCCAGACATAATGCCGTGTACCAGAAGGACAGCGAGGGCAAAGAGATATTGTAGACATATCATTCATGTCATTATGTAGTCAACCTGCCCTACTCAACCTTCATCCAGAGGTTCTGAGTTTCTGCCAGAGTCTGGCTTTTCTGCATAATTTCATTTAAGAATTAAAATGAGCTTTTACCCTGCAGGAGTGCTGAGAAAAAACTTGAAAATAGAGATGCAGAAAGTTTTAAATTCAGAAAACAAATCAAAAGAAAACAACTGCAATATATCTCAATATATTTAAATGAAATCCATGAGTTTTTAATGGGGTAACAGAACTGATATCTATGAAGTTCAAGAAACAGTTACAGACTAGTTGCATAAATATATAGTGGAGTGTTCAGAGATCTGAATTCTAATTCCAGACCTAGTAATGACGTGTACAATTTGTATCAGCCATTTCACCTCTGGCTGTCTCAGTTATCTCTTCTGAAAAATGAGATAATGATACTTACCCATCTTAGCAAAGTGTTTTGATATCCATAGAGAAAAGTGCTATAAAATTTCAAATTATTGTAACTAATTAGCAATCATTTATCTTCTAAAAATTAAGACTATCATAGTTTTCATTATAAATTAATTCATATCTGGAAAATGCTTTAGGCTGAAAGAGGGCATGAACATTTCCGCCTGCACTGATATCTGGGTTCTAGTTAAAGAAAGCTATTGCAATGTTCACGGTGCTTATTACTGTGATGGTGTTCAAGCACTGCTGAAACAAATTTTGAATTTAAAGACTTGGAGGAGGCTCAAGGGGGAACATTGGTTGCAGATGCTGGGTTTCATGCACTGACTGATCCAGAAAACTTTTGTATAGGTTCACTGTGACAAAGGTATGCATCTCTCTGAATGCTGATTTTCTCTTCCTGTATATTTTTTTTGAGACAGTTTTCCTAAATAAGCTAGAATTAAGGCTTTTGATACTGAAAACTGAGACAGTGGCAAGCAGACCTGGTGTGAAGTGGGGGGGGGGGAGGGGGGAAGTTAAGAAACAGACATTTTTCCCAACCCTAATTATACAGTATGCCTGACCAGGACAGTATTATTTTTTTCCCCCCAGTCCTAGTAATTCAAGATACTTACTTGAAATACCATACAGATCCACATCTGTTCCACCATTTAGTTTTCTAAGAACTCACTCAGGAGTGAATTCAGGTTTTCTTTGTTTCAGTGGCCAGTGCTATAAGCTGTGAATTTCAGCAAAGCTCCATTTTCTTTCAAATTGCCTTTCTCTTAGCTATGTTCTCAAAAGCCACAGCTCACCTCAGAATGGAGAAATGTGTTCATTTGGGTATATTATTTCAGTTATTTCAAAACTAAAATGTTTCTTGGCAATTTTGCTGCCACACAGAATCCTCATATATAGGAGCTTCTCAAAAATCCTCAGTGAATTTGGACATTAAGAGATTTCTTATCTCAGACAATTGTCTCATTTATTCAAAATACAGGATAATTAAACCAAATGGGTGTTTATTTGGTAACACATAAACAAATTCACTGAGATGACACCACTTTCTTTGTATTCTGTCATCCTACATTTTTCCTCTTTCCAGAAAAAAAGGTGTTTAAATGTGTAAGTTTCATAGATGCAGTGCTTGCCCTCATAAATCCTGTGACTGACACTTCAACTGCATAAAACGCATCAAATTAATGATCAAAATGCGGTCTACAGTTTTACTTTAGAAACTGAATGTATCTAGCAGTTATTATTTTAAGCTGTCTCTGCCCCACCATTAACTGTGTGTCTGTGCTTAAAAGACATCACCTATCTCACCTCAACTTTTACATCTTCAGAAGAGTGATAATCAGTTTTGGCCACTAATTCAGGATACGTAGAAATAGGGAACTATTACTGCAGAACATAACTGCAGTGCTATTAATACCAGTAATAAGCAAGAGATTAAACATTCATCTCTACACTGTGCTACTTCTGCAGATTTCATTCTTTGGTTCACTCCAACATGTGCAATATTTTGTAGAAAAGCTTTGGTCACCAGTGGGCTTTGAAAAAAAAATCACTTGTTCTTTCCTTCAGGAGAGATTGTCTTGTGTGTTATTCCTCTACTTGTCTTTATTCTACATGAAGGAACTCAGTTCATCCCAGGACTTGACTTTGCTTTATTGCTTCCAATCCTGACTCCTCTTAGCACCGTACTATGAGCCTTACAGGCTATTTTTCTGGCCTGGGGGTAACGCTGGCCTAAAATAATGACTGCAACATTTGGCTATCATGAGGGGTGTCTGCCACAAGGAATTACATACTAATAATCTATTCCAGGCTGAGGCATCTTCTTCAAGTCCAGCTCTGCTTTGGGTGTGTTGGATTTCTTCCCATCTGCCAAGTCCTGCTTGTTTAACTCATCTTCAGATACAGTCCCCTCAGCAGTTTTTTCTGAGTCTTTCATTTTTTTACAAAAAAGAGCATGCCATTGAACAACTCGCTAAGCATTCCTTTTAGCATTCAGACCATGTCAGAGTAAATCAGCAATTTACTGGGCTGCTGATGAGCGCAACATATGCAAGCAGCGGAGTTTTGCGAAACTTACTTTCATTCAAAAAAATTTAAAGTCTTTTAGTGCTTAGATACACAAAGAAAAATATCCAAGTGTAAATCAGGCATAGCTATCCAGTGCTGTCTGTGTATTGTTATCGGTCAGGATTACTACAAAATTAGTAATAAAAGTCAGTTTTAGGCAATCAACCCAAAATTCCAAGGAAATAATTTTTCATAATAGAGAACATTGCTGTCTCTCTTACAACAGCTAGAAGACTTGAGAGCAAGGAGAATAACAGAAAATATCAATTCTCACAGCTGTTAAGGTTAAGTATATAAAATATTTACTAGTCAGAGACTGAGACAGCAAGGATAAAGCTACAAAGCAGGATCTAGACACATCATCTTTACCATAGCCCCATTGTCTCTTTCCACCCCCCCATCAGAGAGAGAAAAGAAGTGGACAGGAGAGCCCTGCTTAGAACCTTACTATTGTTATGTTGTACACATTCAAAATCTTTTCCTATAAAATTAGGGAAATAAAACCTAACTATAATTTCCAAACTTACAACTAAACTAGTCCTCTGTATGATCCAGATGTCCTAACTCTGTCTCACACAAGCAAAAGTTTCAAGTCTCTTAAAGTCTGCCTTGTGAATAAAGGTTAGTCACCAGGTTTTCATTAAGCAGAAACAGAGAACAGGTGACATCACCACAGTTACTTATTAACTTACAGTATAAAGGAAAATAAAAATAAACATGAGAACAGTGCCACAAATGCAACAGGTAATAAAATTAACTGCCTCACACACAGTAAAGCAAAATCAGCAAGTCCCCCATTTCAAATGAAGAACAGGATGGTCCATCTCAGCTGCAGAACATTCATTCCTGTTTCACTTTTCCTAAGCTAAGCATCCACATGAGAATACAGGCTTTTCTTTTCCAAAAGTCTCTGTGTAGGAAGCCTGGTCCCACACAGACTTCAGGGCACAAGGACGGTAGCACTGGCCTTCCACAGAGGTGCAGGCCCAGCACTGCCTCGGCCTGACACTATTCCAAGGCCGCCTTCCACCCGGGCACCAGAAAAAGGCCATGGCGAGGCAGAGGCGCCCCGTGACAGGCTGTTTTTGCAGGGGATAGCGAAGGAGGCAAGGGACACCTGGAGCTCCTCAGGGAGAGCAGGGGATGGAGCCTCTGAGGGGCCATGGGGAGGGTGCTATAGAGGAGACTCAGGGGGGATCAGTAAGGAGCTGCCCCGGCAGTGGACAGGTGCATGAGGAGCAGGGTGGCTACCGGGGGCAGGTCCCTGGGACGCAGGGACGCACAGGAGCCTGAGAACGCCCCGAGGTGTGATGCGGACCCGCCTGGGTCCGCAGCGGACCCGGACCCGGACCCTGACCCTCCCCACCGCCCCGTACCTGGAGCCGCCTCCATCGCGGCGTTACCGGTTTCCAGGCAACCGCTCCCGCGCCGCGCAGAGCGCTCCGGGAGCTGTAGTTCCAAGGGGGCGGGGCGCGCATGCGCCGACTCGCGGGGCGCGGCGGGGGGGAGCGGGTCGGCTGGCGCCTGCCGGCGGCCGTTACCCGGTGTAACGGCTGGGGCGGGGCACTGCGCTGCTCCCGTTCCGCCATGAATTAGAAGGGCTGGGTGGGTGGGTGTTTTGAAAAGCGACGTCGCTTCTGACCACCGTTGCGGTCTTCTCGAAACTCGACGGGAAAATGAAATTAATTCCCTAAACTTTCTGCGGGTTTCCCCGGTATTTTCAAGCGTTTGTGAAGTACCGGCAAGAAGAGGGTGGCCCGCACCCCGGGCCCCCGCCGCCGGCGTGCTGACTGTTAAAACGAGCCGAGCTGTCCGGCTCCCTCTCGGCCTCTCGCCGCTCCCAGCCTGTGTGGTGCCCCACAAAGGGAACCTAGCGCTCCCGTCCGCCGGTCAGTTAGGCGCATTTCCCCCGACGGCAGAGCTGGGGCCAAAAAACGCCTGTTTGTATCCGTGTCCGTATCTTCACGTACACCTGTCTGCACATTTTTAATATATAAGTATTTTTCAAAGCAGTTTCTGAAGCTGGCGGCTGGTATTTTTTCTGGCTTTGCGGCGGAGGGTGCAGGTGCGGAAGAGGCAGGGAGGTGCACCTGCCGCCGGGCGGGCGCTGAGGGGCCGCCGAGGGAGGGGACTGCAGCCGGCGCCGGCGCCCCGGCCCTGGGACAGGTGCCACGGGAAGGGGAGGGCCTGTGGGCGCGGCGGGGTGGCCCGGCGCGACGTCCCCGGGCGGGTGGAGGAGGCAGCGCCATGGCCCTGCGCGGTCGCTGCCGGTGGGCGCTGCTGGTGGCCTGGCTGCCGGCCGGTGAGTGGGGCCGCGCCGGAGCGGCGGTGGCGGTGGGGTCCCTGTCCCCTCCCGGGGCCTCTCCCCACCCCAGGACAACCCTGTGGCACAGGGGGCCGGGAAGCGCCCTCGAGTTTTGCCGGGGGTTAACGTGGTGCGGCGTGGGGGGGAGAGGGGGCGGCCCCGCGGCCGAGGGGAAGGGGTGGCCTGGGCCGGGCACCGTTGTTCCCCCCCTTGGTGTCTCTCCCGGCCGGGCGGAAGAGCGGGGCTCTCCCGAGCTCGGCACGAAAGCCATGCGGAGAGGAGTTTCGTTACCCCAAAGGTGCGGCTAGCTGCTCTCCTAGGAGGAAGTAGCCGCCTGCTTCCTGGCAGCCTCCGGTATCGGTCGTGCGCGGCCAGCTTGGTTTGGACCTTAGCACAGGGTACAAACACAGAGGGGTTCCCCTTTGGCTTGTCACAAGTGCCCACCCCAGGCTTTGCTGCTAGCTCTGTAGCCCCAGCCACTTTGGGGATCTGGTGTAGCTGCAGTGCTTCCATACCTGCTAGATACATGCCTGTATGGAGAACAGGAACTCATCTCTGAGTCCACAGGCGGCCTTCAGCAAGCAGAGTCCTTTCTGCTTTGTAAGTTGGCTGACAGCTTCTGATCTCCTGTAGGAAATATAGTGATTGTTTTGCTTCTTGGATGCCTGGGTCTTTGCTTATGATTTAGCTTTAAATACCAAAGTTCAGTTTTTCACAGAAAACCAGTAAAAGAAGCAAAAAAAATAGGGAGGTATGCTTGGTGATTGTCTTGCTTGACAGCCATGTTCCTGCATGATGTTCTAGCTAAAACTTGGCTTCACTGGCTCTGAAGGTTGGTGTCTTCAATGTAAAGCCATAGGCCTGAGGTAGCAGTCACTTATTAGGTTGGTAGTGTCCAAATCTCTTCTTTCCAACCAGGATAAGGATAGTAGCATGCAGTGGAGTAATGCAGTCCAAGTTCAGGAACCGGCCTTAATTTCACAACTTTTCAGTTTTCTTGGAGGAGGTTAGTATGAAACATCAGACATGCAGAGACATCCAACTGTCCTCCAGTGGGAACAGTAGGTTTTTAACCTCTTTAAAAAAATAAGGAACTTATCTTTCAACTCTCACTCTTTTGCAGAACAGAAGTAATGAGAAAGGGTCCCTTTCATAAAGAGCTTTGGTTTCTGTAAATGAAAAGCACGTAGTGATTTTGAGTATTTTATTCTCGCCTGAGAGAGGCTGCTGTAGGAGACCCATGGAAAATCTGTTCTGTTTCCATGAGCCTCAACAGGTCAGAATTCATATGGGAATTCATCTGATCACCAATGAGATCAAGGTTTTGCCAGTCTTGAGAGTTTGGATTTTGGATTGGGTTCGTGTGATTTCCTGCAGTAAGATCCCGTGGGTCAGCTATTTCACAATGAAAGCTGAAACAAAATGTATTGAACTACAATGTAGTTAAATAAGAGCCACTGTAACTACCTGTCATCAGTCTTGACTTTGCCTTGCCTACGGTATTGTAAAAATTAGAGATCCTTGGTTTTGCTAGCAGTTTGCACCGCTGCTGGTATTTCTGTTTTTAAGTGCATGTGTGTATATTTTATTTTTCAGAAAAGCCTTGGACTCAGAGTGTACCCTGGTCCTCTGTGTTTGTGTGTTATTTTTAAGGCAAATGAGTTCGCTTTGCCTGTGCTTTGAGTTGGCTGACCAGGAGTCCGTTTCAAACCAGAAACTGAGCAAGTACTGCACGGACAGTATCCTGCTGCAGAATTACTTGTTGAGGCAGCGTTGCACCTCTGCAGCATGTTTTCCACCTGGTGGAAACCGGGTGAGCTCCTGTTTGCCTGGAATGTACTGCGGAGGTGCAGCCTAAGAGGACACTGAAAGAATGATGCTTGCAGTTGTGATCCAGGTGTTATTACATAGTCCCTTGTTCCCTTGCTCTCATCCTGAAAAAATGGAGTAGAGGGAAAGTCTTTGAATATGTGATAAAAAACAAGTGCTGGCTCATGGTGACGCTTTCCGTTGGTATTTTCCAAGCCTTCCCCTTTCCTTCCCTCCTTTCCTGCTGTTGTGCTCCCCGGTTAAGAAGCAACTAGCACAGCACTGCAACCCCTGCCCTGTTCTCCGGCGTATATTCCAGACAGGGCATCCCACACTCGCTCTGCACTATTTGTATTGCCTTATCGAAGGCAACTGGTGATAACTTCACTATTGTTAATGACAAGCACAACTTACTGTATTATCAAAGTTTAAATAAGATAGAGAGGTCTCTGGAGTGTGGCTAAAATAAAGCATAGCTTATCAGAAACTTTGTAAAACCTTGCTCAGTGGGTGCAGCTACTTGGATAGAAAATGCTGCGAGGTTGTTATGGATGAGTTCTAAACATATGTAACAATAACTTCATTAGAAAGGAAAAAAAGGGTAATTGATACGTGCTGTTCTGAAGTGGTGATAAACAGATTAAGTTTAACTATGATGCTACAGCCCAAAAGTTGTATTGTCTTAATCCTGGTCACCACTAGATAACATTCTGATGACTGTCTTAGCGAGACCTTGATAAAATTCATTTGGTGTTTATATGAATGGATGGCGCTGCAGAACTTCTCTGGTTAGAGTGACAAGCCAAGGCAATCCCATCCTAGTGCTTCTAGGCCCAGCAAATTATCTCCCTCAGCTTGGAGGGACAGTTTTCCCCATGCAGAAGGAGAGCACTGAGTGATGTGCTACCTAATGGCTACTAATAGTTGCTTTGGAGAAAATAATTCAGTCCCTAAGGCAGGCCAATGCAGCTGGCTCAAGCTGCCTTTTGTCAGGCAAAGATGGGACTCGTGTTCTAACCAGGATTTGTAACTCCAGACGGCTTCACCAGAGGGGCTGGTGAGGTCCACATGTGCAGGTCCTGCATGAGGCCGAGGGAGATGTACTTCGGTTGTTGGTCTGGTGCGGAGTGAAAGTTGTGATGTGACGTCTGTTCCTGCTGGCTGACTGCCTTCTGTGTTTTCATTTGCAGGTTGCCTCTCCCTCCTGGTGACAGTGCAGGATGTTGAGCGTTATACCACCTTATTTGCCACTGTCATCCTCAAGTGTGACTATAGCACCTCAGCACAGCTGCAGGACGTGGTGGTGACATGGCGCTTCAAATCGTTCTGCAAGGACCCCATCTTTGACTACTACTCAGCCTGTAAGTGTCAGGCTTGTCTTCCAAGGAATCCCTCTTCAAATGGAAAGGAAGGGGAAGGTAGACTCACGGGGGAATACAGGCTTTTGACCTCTTCCTGCCCACAAACCAGGTTGGGTGGTGGTATTTCCCTGTGCTCCAAGAAAAAATAGGTCATGTCTGTGATTTCCTTTGCAATGTCAAGGCTTTATGATATGATGTTGTAGAAATCCCAGCTAAAGCAGCTCATTTGTCCTCCTTGTCATCAACTCAGAAGGCAGAGAGGCTCAGCCATGTTTGACACATGTCAATCTTGGCAGCCCCGTCTTATGCTTCAGCATGTTTGAAAGCAAGGGCCCTGCAACAAGTGGACTTTATGATTCCGTGGGGGACTCCATAGTTGGAACTAGACCAGGTGTTACTGATTTTAGGAAGTAGAAGAAACACATGCATTTTGGAGGGCAGAAAGACTTCTAAGTAATAACATTTAGTACTGGTGGCAGCACCTCATGTGCAGACATTCTGGTGTGTGCAGCCTTAATTCAGGAGTGTTTAAGATGGTTCTTATGGTGGTATGCATGCTGCATCGTGGGGTGCGTCAAACACAGTGTAACGAGCTGGTCAAAAGAGGTGATGATCCCACTATATTTAGTGTCGGCCTCACCTTGAGTACTGTGTGGAGTTCTGGGCCCCACAAATTAAGAAGGATGTGAAGGTCCTTGAATGCTTCCAGAGGAGGGCAACAAAGCTGGTGAAAGGGATGGAAGGAGTGTCCTATGAGGAGCGGCTAAGGACTTTGGGCTTGTCTAGTTTGGAGAAAAGGAGGCTGAGAGGTGCCCTCATTGCTCTCTACAGCTTCCTGAGAAGGGGAAGTGGAGAGGGAGGTGCTGATCTCTTCTCCTTGGTATCCAGCAATAGGATGTGTGGGAATGGTTCAAGGCTGCACCAGGGGAGGTTTAGACTGGACATGAGGAAGCATTTCTTTACCGGGGTGGTCAAACACTGGAACAGGCTTCCTAGAGAGGTGGTCGATGTCCCATGCCTGTCAGTGTTTAAGAGGCATTTGCACAATGCCCTTAATAACATGCTTTAACTTTTGGTCAGCCCTGAAGTGGTCAGGCAGTTGGACTAGATGATCAGTTTAGGTCCCTTCCAACTGAACTAGTCTAGCCTAGTCTATTCTATTCTCTGTAAACCCTGCAGTATGTTTAAGCTGGCCAACCTTAGCTTAACTGCACACTTAAGACTGAGCTCAGCGTGGGGAGCCTGGACTTGTTTGGTATCTTGGTCCCCAAACTCTCCTTTATGCAGTCTGGATGGATTAGGTAGGCATGTTACCAAGTGCTCTACAGCCTAGTCCACAAGAAGGTGGGTCCCTGGCTCTGCTGATCCCAGCATAATGTGAGTGCTTTGAGCCCAGGCTCAAGCTAGTAGCCCCCAACAGGGACAGAAAGCTTGAAGGTCACGGTTTTGCTTAGTTGCATCTGCTTTTCATGATCCATTGTAGATACAGCAATGGAAGAGCCTTTGACAAGCTTTGTCCTCTCCTCTCTTCACTGCAAGCCCTTTACAGACAATGCTGACTGTCTGTATCAGTTGTCTCCCCAGATCTCAGCTCCCAAATACCTGGAAAATAGTTTATATTGTGAATCTGTCATAAGAGTATTGGACAGAAATTGCCTCTAGCCCTCTGTTAATTCTGTTGGGTCTCCCACACGTAATCCTTAGCTGGAATCACACGATGGATTTTTTTTCCTCTCTTTATGAGCTCCGCAACATCTAATGGGATACAGTAGGGAAAGGGAGACAATCCCTACAGCGGTTCATATATGTCTGGAGATTTTGTTTGGTAAATAAACACGCTTTTGTTTTAGTTCCAGTACTCCTGGGAGTTTTATGACTTATTTTCATTGCAGTTTCTCTTCATACTGGGAGCTGCCCTCCAGCCTACCACCATTAGCTTCTTTCTACTGTTGTTCTTTCAGTTGTGAGTACAGGAGGCATCTCCTCTGCAGTTCCTGCATTCTCAAAATCTCTGCCATTCCTATGGCTTCACCTCTGTTTGGTTTTGAGTACTCCAAAGCAACTTGTCCTTGCTGGTTTGAAGCCATGCTTTGTATTACTAAACCAAAGCAAATGCACACATGCATTCAAGAGTTTCTCTGCTGCTCGCAAGGGGATAGGAATTGGTCATTTGAAATAACTTTTGGCATCTTATGTGATGATGTGTGTTTGTAGCATACCAGGCTGGTTTAGCTCTTGGCCAGGACCCCTCTGACAACTGCAATGACAGCCAGCGAAAGGTGCGCATTGTCATCCAGAAATATGGGCAGAAGGAGCCTGTGCTGGGTATCGACTACCGGCAACGAAAGATCACCATTCAGAATCGTAAGTGACTTGACCTCCCAGGCAGGGAGTGAACTCAGTGACTACCCAATATCTGGGCCTGGCAAGTGAAGAGAAGCATAAACACGGCTAATGTCATCTGTAGCTTACATATTCCGTGAGGTGGCAATGAAATAAGAGTTGTGAAGGGCCCTGTCCTCAGCTGGCCTGAGGGTGTTGAAGGCACTACAAGCTAAGGCTGAGCTGAGGATGCCTGAGCATTTTGTTGAGGAGTGCAAAAGTAAGCCGAGGAGCCCAGAGGCTAGAAAACAGTTCGTTCTTCTAAGAAGTACTGCGTAGCTGTCCAGGCGCATTATATGCTCCCTGCTGTCCCTGGAGCAATAGCTGCTGCTACTGCCAGAAGAGTTATTGGGATGGCTGGCCTAACGGGGACAGTGATCTGTGTTCCAAAACTGGTAGGGTTGGCAGCTGTGGGTAGCTGTTAATATCCATTACCCAGCAGTTCACTCCACACAGAACTAGTCCTGCTTCTACGTAGAGTTGCCTTACAGCAACACAAAGAAAAAAAGGCCTGGCAGTTTGTGCTGTTTACAGGAGTTCTCAATAGACTCAAATGGGATTGTTTGAAGGTGATGGCTATGCTTGGGAAGAGGGGAGATGCAGTACTATATGTCACCTGCCGGCAGAGGGCCCTCTTAGAGTGGGGCCTGAAAGTAGTGCCTGTCAGTCCCAAATAGCCCACTGACCTTTCAGTCCCTCTCCCACAGGGGCAGACCTTGTCATCAGTGAGGTCATGTGGTGGGACCATGGCATGTACTACTGCACTGTGGAAGCACCAGGAGATACCTCAGGTGATGCGGACAAAGAAGTTAAGCTGATTGTTCTCCGTAAGTGCCTGTGGTTTGTTGCCTGGGTGGCAGATATCTCCTCCTGTTCTTTTCTTCCCCACCCCAAGATGTCTCTAGCAGTGGAGAGGTGCTCAGTAACTTACTATGCCCAGGTACATCAGGATCCTCTTTCTCTCTTCATTTTTCCCATAGACTGGCTCACAGTACTCCTCATCGTTCTCGGTGGCCTCCTTCTCCTTCTGCTGATTGGAATATGCTGGTGCCAGTGTTGCCCCCAATATTGCTGCTGCCACATCCCATGTGTCTGCTGCCCAACCCGGTGCTGCTGTAATGAGAAAGGTGAGGTTCAAGCAAATGTGCGTCCATTCATGGCTTCTGTCAAGATGAAAGCTTGACTGGGAGCTTGCTGAGCTCCACTTTCCCCCTCCAGTTCAGCGTCCATATAGACTGAGACATTTCTTCGGCCATTGTGACCTCCGTGACCAGCTTATTTGAGTTTAGAGGAGGGGAGCTAGGATACATGGAGCCCATCTTGCTCCTCTGAATCTACCCTCTTTTAGTTTAAAACCATTACCCCTTGTCCTATCGCAACAAGGGGTTGCGATAGGACCCCTTGTTTAGGTCCTGCTAAGAAGTTTGTCCCCATCTTTCTTATAGGCCTCCTTTAAGTACTGAAACGCTGCAATAAGGTCTCCCTGGAGCCTTCTCTTTTCCAGGCTGAACAGCCCCAACTCTCTCAGCTTTTCTTCATAGGAGAGGTGTTCCATCCCTCTGATCATTTTTGTGGCCCTCCTCTGGACCTGCTCCAACAGATCTATGTCTTTCCTGTGCTGAGGACTCCAGAACTGGATGCAGTACTCCGGTGGGGTCTCACCAGAGCAGAGTAGAGGGGCAGAATCACCTCCCTCGACCTGCTGGCCACGCTTCTTTTGATGCAGCCCAAGATACAGTTGGTCTTCTGGCCTGCGAGCACACGTGTCCAGCTTTTCATCCACCAGTACCCCCAGGTCCTTCTCCGCAGGGCTGCTCTCAATCCACTCATCCCCCAGCCTGTACTGGTACCGGGGGTTGCCCTGACCCAGGTGCAGGACCTTGCACTTGGCCTTGTTGAACCTCATGAGGTTCACATGGGCCCAGTTCTTGAGCTTGTCCAGGTCCTTCTGGATGACATCCCATCCCTCAGGCATGTCAACTGCACCACTCAGCTTGGTGTCATCTGCAAACTTGCTGAGGGTGCACTCAATCCCACTATGTCATTGATGAAAATATTAAACAGTACTGGTCCCAATATGGACCCCTGAGGGACACCACTTGTCACCGATCTCTATCTGGACATGGAGCCGTTGACCACTACCCTCTGGATGCGACCATCCAACCAATTCCTCGTCCACCGAATAGTCCACCCATCAAATCCATCTCTCTCGAATTTAGAGAGAAGGATGTTGTGGGGGACTGTGTCAAAGGCCTTACAGAAGTCCAGATAGACAACATCTGTAGCTCTTCCCTTGTCCACTGATGTAGTCACTCCTTCACAGAAGGCCACCAGGTTAGTCAGGCAGGACTTGCCCTTGGTGAAGCCATGCTGGCTGTCTCAAATCACCTCCCTGTCCTCCATGTGCCTTAGCATAGCTTCTAGGAGAATCTGTTCCATGACCTTTCCCAGCACAGAGGTGAGGCTGACAAGTCGGTAGTTCCCAGGGTCCTCCTTTCTTCCCTTTTTAAAAATGGGTGCAGTGTTTCCCTTTTTCCAGTCACCAGGGACTTTCCCTGATTGCCATGACTTTTCAAATATCATGGAGAGTGGCTTGGCAACTACATCAGCCAATTCCCTCAGGACTCTGGGATGCATCTCATCAGATCCCATAGACTTATGTATATTCAGGTTCCTCAGGTGGTCACAAACTTGATCTTCTCTTGCAGTGAGAGGGACTTTGCTCCCTCAGTCCCTGCCTTGCAGTCCATCAACTCGAGAAGTGTGGGAAGAGAGGTTGCCAGTGAAGACTGAGGCAAAAAAGTTGTTGAGTACCTCAGCCTTCTTCTTGTCCATTGTTACCAGTTTGCCAGTCTTGCTCATCATAGATGTAAGCTTAATTTGCTTAGCCCTTGCAAAGAGTGAACAGAGCGTCCCTCTCATTTGCTAAAAGCAAAACAAAACAAAACACTTTCTGGGGGCTTTACAAGCTGTCAAGTAAAATGTGTGGTGTTGAGGCAGCTATGGAAATTTGGCAGAAAAATTAGTTTCCATGAAGGGAGAGAAAGGTGATGGAGATGAATGATTCACACCTCCAGACTTCCTAGTTCTCATCAAAAAAGGGATTCAGAATATGTGTAGTTGTCCTTTGGTTTCTGTGCTCTAGGAGATGATAGCACACTCCAGACTGCTGCTGTTGTCTTTCCTGCCTCCTGTTGAGGATAGGTAGGAGGGATTCTTGCGGGGTTCCCAAAACCTCTCCCTGCTGATGAGGGAAGGTACAGACGAGTCCAGCCTCCTTGACTGGCTGCTGGATTCTGTGGCTGTAATTTCCATCCCAGCTGCCTGCCCTCTTTATCCACTTTGCAAGGGATCCTTGTGCCTGCTCCCCTCCTCTAGCGCACTTTCTCTTCACTTTATCCTGCCTCTGACTTACTCCTTTGAACTCCAAGAAATGAACTGGAGGCCTAAAAAACCACAAGACAATAGATATAGGGGGCATCTTAAAAAACAGTCCTAAGGAATAACAGTTCCACACAGCTGAAGCGAAGCCAGAAATCCTCAACTGAGTCTTAGCAGTTACGCTACGAGCCGAGTATGGGTGATTTCTTCCCAGTTATTGGCCACTAGAGGGTAGCCTAGATCTGCTGAACAGTCATAGATGCCATTGAGGAGAGGCAATTCTGGGTGTTTTAAGTCCGGTCATTAACTAACATGATTTTGAACCTAGTAATAAAAGAAGTGTATTGTTTGAGTAATTCAGAATTGGTGTACAGAAATATTAAACATGCCCCAGGAGCAAGCCAATTACATTCCTCATGGAAAGCTCTGACAAAAGCCCATCAGGGTAAATATACGTATGACCTCCTTCTGTTCTTTTTCGTTCCTTTTCTACTGTGGTATTCTTCCACTAATGAATTGGTGCAAAATAGGATATACTTGCACCTGGGTCTGACTAGGTTGGAAAATATTTTTTTTTTATAATTGGATAATTGGCCCAGCAGCTATAAAGTCTGTCAAAGGTGAAGAACAACCTTTCTCCGCAGGGAGTAAGTGGAGGGAACAACACAATATTCTGCCAAAGTTTTATAGCAGGTATGAGTTTTGGAATTAGGGTGAATCTGACATTCCTCAGATAAATACGTTCACTTTAAAAAGAGATCTGTAACTTCACCTCCGTTTTGCAGGTGGGGAACCCAAGTATATATCAGGTTCAAACTGGAAGGGAAAGTATCTAGAAAAGGAAGAGAGGATGAAGGTAGTGAAGGAAGTCCAAGGGTAATTCTGCATTTGTTCAGCTGTAGGGAGAGATCAGAGAATTACAGGGACAGGATGGCTTTGGTCCTAGTGACTGCCTTCATACCCTACGGAGGGGAACCCTAAGTAGGTACGCCCACAGCTGCTGGGCCTTTCACTCCTCAGGCGAACACTGGTCAAAACCCAGGGACATGCACTCAGCAGGTTCTAGGACATTCTCAAGGTGATAACTGGAGGAACGGGAGAGGAAGAGATAAGGCCTTTCCCTTCTTTTTATCCTTTTTCATTTTCTTCTTTCTCTTTTCCTCTAAGTTTGAAACCTAAACTGGAGGAAAGTCCCTTGGGGAAAAAAAAATAACGAAGCAAGTTTAATATCAAATGCTTGAAAGCTGCTACCTCAGGCCACACAGCTTTGAAGAAGAATCAGAGTATTAGGATTAAAAATCCTGAAGTTTCCAGCTTTGTAGTTCACTCTGGTTGGAACCAGGCTGGGGAGGGGGACAGAGTTTGGAGTGGAGAACAAAGTGGAGCTGCATGAACTGTGGGGAAAGGGAGGGATGTGTTGAGAGGAATGGTAGGTCCCTGTTTTGCTGCAAGCGGTGCTCTGTATAAATTCAGCGAAACAGCTAAAGGAGGACATGTTTAATAACTGGAGTGCTACCTGAAATGGAGAGCTCAGTCCCAAAGAGCATGCAGTCTAAATGCTGCCTGCTGCAGATGAACCCGGGGACAGA
The DNA here is from genome assembly GCA_013401315.1 of Balaeniceps rex. Taxonomy (NCBI): domain Eukaryota; kingdom Metazoa; phylum Chordata; class Aves; order Pelecaniformes; family Balaenicipitidae; genus Balaeniceps; species Balaeniceps rex. Next base: position 31,175 of record VYZW01053114.1, read on the forward strand.
ATTAATTGAAGCTTAGCTGTAGCCTGGTTTCTTAAAGAAGCAAGGCTTATGCAGTCAATCTGTCTGTCTATCCCCTGTTTCTCTCCCTCCAATAGCTTTTAATTTCATCAGCCAACTTCAGCCAGATTTATCAGAGGGGTAAAAGTCTCAGAGGCAATTACGTTCCTATCTGTCTCCTGAACTGTATAGCCAGGAATGTTCTGTTCCTGCCTGGCCAGAGAAGAGGCTGCAGTGAAAGTCTGCCACTTCTGAAACTCTAGAGAAGCCATATAAGAGAAATTTTGCAAAGGCCCTGTTGCAGAAAAGCTTCACCCAGTAATGACAGACAAACCATGCAGAGTCAGGCTTTGTAAGGTCTGGGGCTTGCAGAATTTACTTGCTCATAAACTTAAGTCTTGATTGTCTGTGGTAGGTGGAGTAAGTTTCTGTAAGATGTTTTTAGGTATTCCCAAAAAAGCAGCAGCAATGAGTGATGGTTTTGAAGACAGGGATGGTGAGGCTGTCTGTGTAGAAGAGGTGAGATGGAAGCGCTGAAAAAAGTGAAGTGGAATTGGAGCCTGGCCCCATGAGTAGGGGTCTGGAGTTAGCAGTGGTGGAAAAGCAGTGAGGGCGAGAAATTTCCACTGAGCTTGCTCTTTTGGCACACTGGACATTGCTGTTGAGAACAGGAAATTTAGTTTGTTCACCAGTTTGACCACTGTCCTAAGGGATTTAATTTTAGCAGTCATGCTGAGGTAAATTACAGAGAGAGACAACAAGAGTGGCTGAAAGACTAGAAAGGGAGAAGCTGGACAGTGCATCTCTGAGTGCCCTATTTGTGGAACAGAGAGGAAATGATGGAGTATGGTGTGGAAAACATGATCTGGACAGAGCCTACATGAAGGTGGCAAAAAAAGGTCTCATTTAGCTGTAAATTAAAGCCAAAAGGGGAAAGGACCAATGATGAGCTGAAAGTTTTAAGAGAGAGAAAACAGTGTGGTATGTCTTGCTGCATGAAACATTATTTCCCACCTTTCCACAACTGTCCTCATAATGAAAGGGCAGGTAGAAGTCTTGCATTTGGTTACATGCTGTGTACTTAATCATAGTGCCATTTGTTCCCAGTTGCTGGAACTGGACCCTGAATGTCAGGCAGTAACCCTTTTCTTCTGTTTTAGGTATGTTTTTGAAGCTGTACAACTTCGTATTGGAATTTCCTGTGCTCTGTTTTACCTTTGTCATAGGGTGGAGAGAGCTTTTCATTCTGTGAATTTCCTATATCTGCTGACATCCAAAGGCTACACTCTGTCAAGCAAAATGGTATGTGGTCTGCAAGCTGTGCTCTCTGGATAGCTGCTGTAAGCTTTCTTCTTCTCCTTTTACAGTACTGGAACGGCATCGGTTCATGAAGCAGGCTCAGGCACTTGCACCTTGGATGTCATCCAACATGTTCTACAGAGGTGGTGACAGGAACTCGCAACTTTCCTCTTACCAGCTGAACCCTCTACTGCAACAAGGTGAGACTATGGGCATCATTTCAGAGGGAAATCAGGATGAGAAACAGGTAACTTCTCAGGGACATTCAGCAGTGAGGCTTTAGCCTCTCTACTACAAAAGAGAGAAAGACGTTCCTGTCATGACTGCATGTCCTAGCATGACAGCTCTGCTCCATCTGCAGTGTACTATAGACTTGCCTGGGTGGATAAATACAGCCTATACATCTTAAGTGTCTTGCTAGGCTCAGCGCTGGGTGAAGTAGTTTAATCCTAGCTAAGGTGGATCTGTGCTACACCCCAGCGACTGCAGGGTAAATATACGCAGCTTATCTTGCTTCATGTGGTAGAGGAGGGTACTGTCTCTTTGTTCTGCTGTGCTGGTCACGGTCAACTCCTTATAGCCAAAACTGACATGACAACTGAGGTGCAATTTGTTTGAGTTCTTATCAAACGCCTAGTATTCAAATGATTAAGGGCAAACTGCCTTCTGTGCAATAGATCTAGCCTACATGCAGCAAAAAGTGAAGGACTCTTTAATGAACCATGAAGAATTTGCCAGTTGTTCTGCCCCAAAATCGCTTGCATTAGTGGTATTTATTTGTAACTTCAATGGAGGAGGGAAGATACAGTCTCTGAAGTCCTAGAGAAATAAGTAATAAAATAACTTATTACCAGTAGTATTATTTAATCGGCCAAGGAAAATAGGGGAATTCAACATAATGACTTCTCAAATAAACATAACATATTTTTCATCAGAAATTAGCTTTTCATCACTATACAGCAGTCACAGATTTACTCTGTGTCTGATGAGTCTTAACTGTTGTTTGAAGAAATAGTTTGCAAACATCTTAAATGCTAGATTCAAGATGTTTAAGTATATACTTTTTTAGCCTGTTAGTTAATTCTACAGTTACCATTTTTCCTAGCCCAGGCACCAGTTTTCCTTAGGAAGATATGGTGACTGAGCCACCATGATTTAAGACGGAATGCACTGAGTCTTCTCAAGGAAATCCATGTGCTTGCTGGCAGAAAACTGGCAAGTAAGTTCCTCAGGCAGTTTCTTAGCCTGTGTTTTCACAGTCCTTGAATCTCCTGTGCTTAAGTTTCCCTTAGTTTCAGGTCAGCTTTTTAGAGATGTTGGGTAGAAGGGACCTCTAAGGTCATCTAGTCCTACCTCTTACTCAAAGCAGGACTGTCACCAACCTCAGCCACATTAGCTGTGGCTTTGTCCAGCCCAGTCTTGGAAACCTGCAAGGATGGAGACTCCATGACTTCTTTGGGTAAGTGGTTCCAGAGCTGGACCACTCCCCTAGTGAAGAAACTTCTCCATTTGCCACTTACATCTATACATACATATGTGTATGTATGTGTGCATATATATATATAAAAATTTCTTTTTCTTTTGCAGTATTAGTTCATATTTCTTCCAGTTCAATGAGATACAAGAAGAAACACTATGAACTTTCTCTGATTTTTTTTTAAATAAAATTTGGCATCAATGCTGTAGGGAAAAAATGTTCCTCTCTCTAAATACATAAACTATATTTCTAGGTGTGCTGGATGAATTTGATTTCTTACCTCTGTGCTGCCCAAAACACAGATCATGCTGCAACTTACTAGTTACTACTCTTTGCACCTTACCTTGTGTGGTCTGGATGTGCTGGTCGTGGTGCCTGAGACTCACACAGCTCTTGCAGTGAGGAGGAGCGGAAGAGAGGCTCAAAAGGGACTCAGCCAGGATCATTAGCGCAGAAGGGCCCTCTATTGTTTCCCCTTGACTTGCTGAGTTCTCCTGTGCTTTTATCCTTAGATGTGTCTCTGCAGAACAGTCTTCAGCTGGTGCAGCCACGAGCGCAGCTTTTCCCTAACCAGGGTGTTTTGGACTATCTGGAGTCTGAAATACAAAACCTTAACACGTCACAGCTCCGGCCACCGTCCCACCAGCGGCAGACTGCACAGCCCACCTTGCTGTCCTCCATGGGCTCCGAGATCATGCCACCTCCTCTCACTGATCATGTCTCCTCCATCCATGGGAGCAGCAACTCCTCACAGCCACAGAGAGCGGCCCGCACCCCAAGACCCTGGGACTCTGCAGCAGAGGACAGGAGGGAAAACCGGAGGTGGCCCTTGCCTTCCAATGGGGATTCGCATTCCAGCTACAGTCGGGAGCCCTGGGACAGGCAGCGAGAGGACCATCCTCACAGGCAGAGGACAGGTGGCTACAATGGCAGGCCCCAGCACTCCAGACGGGATGCGTCACCCCCACGCCAGGCTGAGAGGGGCAAGAGCAGCAGCAGCAGCTGCAGTTTCTATCTGGAGGAGGCTAAGGAGCGCTCCAGCCACCACTCTGGCTGGAGACAGGAGCCCGCAGGGAGGCAAGACCACCAGCACCACACCAGGAGGAGCAATAACTCAGGTCAGCGGCGGCGCAGCTACTCTCCTCCTTCTCGCCGGGGGTCGTGGAGCTCCTCAGAAGAGCAAGTCCGTCTCCCAACAACAAACCACAAGCGGCGGCATCGGTCTCGGGAATGGCCAGAAGATAAACCCCCCAGTTATCGTTCCTTAGAAGTCATCCCAGGTCGGGACAAGAAGCACAAAGGCAGTGCAAGGCCACGCTCGGTGAGTCAGCTCCCTTTTTGCTTTCCCATCTAAGGGAAGAGGTGGGTTTGGGGGAGTAAGAGTGAATGTTTGTTACTTTCTGCAGCCTGTTGTCTTTCAAATGGAAGGCAAGGAGCACTGGGTGCCCTGCGCAGCTTGGTTATGAATAGGCTGCGGAGTTCCCTGCCTTCAGACATGTGTTGCATGGCTATAGTGTGTTCAGGGGCAAAGTGAGCAGTCAAATAAAGTAGGTCCCCTATCACATCCCACAATGGGTGACATGTTATACCCTCTCACTCCTGTCCCCATCTAGAGGCATTTGGGGCTCTACGTATGTGTTGGTGTTAGAATAGCTGTTCTCCTGGCACTGCCTGGGGAGAAAGCACTTCCAGAGTAGGCAGCAGTACTGAGTATCCCTCTGCAACCCTCTATGGTGTTGGTTTACTTCTGATTTCTTTTAATATGTGCATGCTTCTCTTATTATTGATCTCCAACATCTAATTTTTATAGTATCTTGGTGGTATTTTTAAGATGGTTCATATGGGAAAGCATCCAGGTAAGATGGCTAAAGCTACATGAAATAGGCTTTAAGATCATGGGTGGCTATAGTGGTGAGAAATGTGTGATCCTCCAGGCCAGGTGGAAGAGGATGGCTTGCTTGTTGGGACTCCTGAGAACTGAACATGCATTATATGGGCAGTGAACAGCTCATCTTGTGAGTTTACACTGGGACTAGATTTCAGGTAGCAACCTAAGTGTGAAAAGCTTCATATCAAATTGCTAGTCTCCAAGTTAGACAGTGTATTCCCCCTTAAAAAATGAAGGTTTTTTAAAATAAAAAAATGTTAAGTGTCCCTTATCACATACATGCAGAATTTTACCAGCTGGGAGTCTTCTCAAAGGGCTGTATTTTGCCCATTACCATTTTCCCTTCTGAGTTTTGGAAGCAAGTGCAGTTCTAGTCCCAGCTGGGATGTGTGTGTGTATGAATGGTTTTGTTATGGTGCTCAGAGCAGGTAGGAAGACATATGATTTACATTCATCTTTCCTTCTTCCTGAATCTTTTATTTTCTCTTGCAGGACAGAGGAAGTTCCCACAGTGGAAGAAGCATAGTCATTTAATGCCAGTACTGAACGAACTAAGATTCCCACTGGACTCCTCTTAGCTTTTCTACTATGTAGGTTGGGATGGCTGCTTTTGATTGAACAGACAACCAGGAAAAAAAACAGATGAAGCAGCTTCCCCTTAGACTTACAACTCTGAAGAACCTGTGTCTAGTGCCCATGAAAGCAGTACATAACCCATTTTTATTCTGGCTGTGATTTGGAAACTTAGGTTTGCAATGGGCTGTGGTCCGTTGAAAACATTCTACTGGAAACAGCAGACTTTTTCTATACATGGTATATTCCCAATCTTTAAAGAGAGATACCAGTTGTCTTTGTTAGGTGCCCCGGCACTGCAAGGAGCCCAGTTGGTAGAATGCTGGTCCTTTGCACACCAGTTACTGAAGGGAGAAGGGCTCCAATGATCACAGAGTTGTAAAGTCACTGAACAGTAGAATAATTTAGGTTGGAAGAGGCCTCTGGAGGTCATCTGATCCCACCCCCTGGGATTTTGGTGTAGGGAGGCACACCATCTCCTTTCTAAGGCCCTCTGTTGTGCTTTACAATGTGTAATGTTTGCTGCTTCTCCCTGGCTGCTCAGCATAGTTGGGGCAGTTGCTTCCTTTTGTCCGCGGTAAGCCTCTCTCCCAAACAGAAGGATCACAGTGTTGGAAGGATGTTTGCCTTAATAAGGGCTCACTAGCACGTCTGCAAATTGCCAGGTTATCCACCCTATACTGACTGAAACAACCTGCCCTACTTTAGGCTTAGACCTTAGTGCCTCAAAAGATACTTGTTCTAGCCTTTAACCCAGACTTGAATTTATTTGTAAACTCAAAGGGCTGAATTTACCAATGTTTGGCCGTCCCTACAGAGACTGAGCAAGGTATGACTACTGTCTGTCACATCACGGACCAGAATTTCTTTCAACTCTAGGAAGCATGACTTTGGTGGATATATCTTTCCTAAGTCATGTACTCTTTTCCATGCATTTTATATTCTCTCTTTTCTCTCTGTGCCATGTATCATATACATGGGGTGGGATAAAGGGCTCTGAAGAAGTCTTACAGTCACCATTTTTACTATTGTCCTTGATCTTTACGCTGACGTTTATACCAACTCTGCATATGTGTTGCATCTGATCTGTAGCTAGATTGCAGGGTTTTCTCATCTCTTACCTTGCAACTAGAACACAGAATTTCTGTACGCTCTGAGACCGGTTGCGGAGGAGAACATCTTGCCATTTCTCCTTGATGTGATTCATCCACTGTTTTCATTTAAAATGTGTTGGAAAAAGAGAGGTTCTCTGGATGCTGGCTGCTTCCACAGGAAACTGGCTTGCCAAAGGCACTTCTTGGATTCAAGAGACTCAACTGTTGGCAAGGAGCTTTTGGAGCATCTTGTGAATTATTTTGTAACCCAGAGGCACTAGAGATTGGCCAGTATCAATGACTGTATTGCCTGGCTTATTTCCCAACCAATGTCACATGGGACACTTGCTACTATTTGTTCTTTAATGTCCTAATTACTGACATGCTTATGCTTTCCCTTGGAAGACTGACTTGGAGAGACTTTCACTTTGCCCACCTCCTTTTTTTCTTTTCTTTGGACAATGATGGGAAACATCACTTGGAGCAAATACGCCTAGCTGGATATCCAATGCAGTTGCTGGTCAACCAAAGGCTGCTACAGAGAGTGCTCATTCTCCTACAGTTTCTTGGCTGACAGTGCTTATTTCTAATTCCTGTGTATGGAGATAGAGCAGGAGGACCCACTAGCTTCTCTGATTTGTTTCAGAACCAGAGGCCTACTTTTTGAAGACAGAGGGGTTGTTTGCCAGCAGTTGACGGCTAGCACAAAACGGAGCTGAAAAAGCTAAAAGATCAATTCCAAAGTTTGAATTCAAGAAAGGAAGGCTGTATTAAGCATAGTCCTTGTCTGCATTAGACCCAAACTGTGAATAATGTGAACTGACCCATGAGTTACATCTGAAATATAGGGAATTAAGTGTGTTCGCAGAACTTGCAAAGCCAGTATCACTCTTGAATCTGGTTCTCAGTCACTGCCTGGGAATAATTTTTATTCTTATTTAATGACATGCTGAGGGTTTTATGCATCCCCTCTTCTTTGATGAGCTAGTATTTTTTTTTTAGTTAAGAGAAGTTTATGGCGACTGCAATGACAGAAAATAATATGGGGCTCCTTCTTCCAAAACTAGCACCCTGTTTTGACTTTAGCATTGCCCTGTGGTGACCAATAGCAGATACCCAGGGCTCTGCAGATTCTCGCCTTGGAAGCTGGATTAGTGGCTTGGAATTTGACCCTCTCCTTATGCTTCCAATGGGTCCATACATCATGCAGGACAACTTCTTCCTTCTGTTATCTCAACCCAGCCCAAATGTCTGGGTTTCAGGGAAGGCCTGCCCCTTTCTCTATCAAGAGTAGAGGCTATTGAGACATCACTTGAGATCCCAAGATGGTAGTGTGGGAAAGAGTTCACTTTCCTTCACATCCAAGTGTCTATAAGCCAAGAGGTGTCCAGCAAGTTTTCCCAAGAGCAAGAACCGCCTCACACAGCAAGAAAACCTAGATGACTTTGTGTAACAGTAGCAGCTGTTGAAGCTGGCTGCTGCAGTATGAGCACACTAACTGCAGAGGTTGTGCTTTTTTATCTAAATCCTGTGAAGGACCCCTCCATCTTTATTTGTTCTTCTAGTCCCCATAATTGAGCTAGGGTGACTAATTGTAGATTGTGTGAATTTGCACAATTTGTGCTGTGTAAAGTCTGATGAGTTTTATCTTTATCGTACTTGAGGTCCCCTTCAGTCACTTTGTTCATATTTATAGAAACATTAAACAAAACTCTTCAGGGAAAATTGATTGTATCTCAGTCTTAATTCTGTAACTTCTTAAATTGTGACAGAAGTAGATTAGGTTATCCAGCAGGGAAGCAGAAATGGTACCAGGTTTACTGGTCCACAGACCACTGCGGTTCATAAAACACCAGTTGGTGGGCTGTGAAATAATTACAAAGGAAACCTATATATGCATGCTTTACAACTGCAAGCAGACAGAAAAGTGGGAAGGAAATAGGCTCTGCTTTGAATGCTTATTTCTATTTTTAATTGGCTATAAATGAAAGCCATTGTGACAGCACTGCACAATACTATGTGGACTCTTCGACTTTTTAAAAGAGGGAGAGAATTGAGCAGCTCCAATACTGCACACTGAAAAAAGTAACAGTAGGAAATAGCCTAGCCTTGTTCTTTCTAGGTTGTAGTTCACTCATGCTTAATTTTTCACCCATTCCAAAGAGCTGATGTTCATATGTCAGCCCATTTGTGATGAAAAAAGTTGAATATGTTTCACATTTGGGAGTTATTGCCATTCTAGACTTTTGTTCTTCCTGTCATGCAGTTGAAGGAACGTACCTCACCCCCAAGAATGAATTTTCTTCTCAGATAAAGTGCCTTGATAGCCACTGAAGTTACCCTAATTTAAAATAGTAATGTAATGAGTAAGTAACCATGCCATATATGGCAGATAAGGACACCTGTGCTGCTCCTATCAGCTGCTTTCCACCTCAGACCAGAAATTCATGAGAGAGAGAAAAAATCATTTAATTTTTCTTTGATTAAGAAAGGACTTGCAATATCTGTCTTTCTTCCTTATTTGCAGAGCGCCCTGTCATTCCGGAATGCCATTCCAGGAATGGAGGGCAAGGGCTGCTTCTTGTGCAATCATTGATCTGGTCTTGGCAAGTGCCTGTTTGGCAGTAGAAAGTGCTGAAATGCCCAGTTGCTATCTCTGGGATTGTATTGATGACAGCACTAGCTAAAGTTAGGCTAACTTCGGCGGGGGGGAAGTTACCTTGTGTGGTAACAACCACAATGCAAAGCTCTTCATCGGTACATATTACTACGTAGGGTAGCTAAGTCCCCTCTGTGTTACTACCTCGAGCAGCACATCCGTTTAAAAAACCCACTTAATATGGTTAGAGCCTTCCATTTGTCGACCTGACATAGGAGAGAGATGACACTTGAGGTTATATTAAATTAACCCCCACAAATAATGACTGCTTGTTGCTATTTCTGCTAAGTTTAATGCCTATAATGTGCGTTGTGCTAGTCTTCTGAATATTATTCCAGCTGTAAAAGCAGATGGTAAATGTGTAGATTCTCTTCAATGACTGTCAAATGTATAATTAAAATACAAGAGAACTTTCAACAGTTGCTTTTGTGTGTTCTTCCTAGACCATAAATTGCTTTTTAGTGTTTGCACCAGAAGTGGAGCTGAAAATTCTCTGTTCTTACTTCTGCAATTAACCTTGTTATATGTTAGTAAGAATTTTCTGTTGTTATTTTTTGGACAAAAATGCAAAATAGTTTGCTTGTATGGGATTTTGTTGTTGTTGTTCTTATTTTAGGAGACTTTTTTCTTTGTTTTTCTAAGAAAGAAGATAATTTGAATAAATACTCGCCAAGAGAGTGGAAAAATGTCTGGGAAACCATTGGCAGCCCTCTTTAATGATGTGACCCCCTGTAGCAATTGCTGACTTGGCTGCCATGTCTGTAAAACGAGAACGCTTACTGTTTGGTTCTAAAGTACTTTGAGCTCTATGAGAAGAAGTCTTCTAGAAATTTTGTTTGTTTGATAAATGAAGATATTGGTTGAGCTTTTCACACTTTCCACATGTGACAGTAACCTAATAAATAAGTGGCTGAGATGAGAATGGAGGTCTGATGGGTCTCACACAGTAGGCTTAATTTATGCCTCGTGTCCTCCCCATTCCCCTTAGCTAATGCCCTTTGTAGCTCAGTGTTGCTGCCTTTCTGTCGCTTCCCCCTGCTGCTCAGTGGTTGCATGTGCCAAATACAGATGGTTGGCCTGACTGAAGACCCAACGGGCAGTTGGAACTTGAGCTATGGGAAAACGCCCTACAGCAGCAATGCAGCCGCTTTCTGTCTGGGACCAGGTCCCCAGGGAGCCTGGGGAGAAGTTATCATAGAATAATAGAATGGTTTGGATTGGAAGGGACCTTTAAAGATTATCTCATCCACCCTGCCCCTGCCTTGGGCAGGGACATCTTTCACTAGATCAGGTTGCTCAAAGCCCCATCCAACCTGACCTTGAACACTTCCAATGACAGGGTGTCCACAACTTCTCTGGGCAACCTGTTCCAGTGTCTCACCACCCTCATCGTAAAGAATTCTTCCTTATATCCAATCTGAATCTACCCTCTTTCAGTTTAAAACTGTTTCCCCTTGTCCTGTCACTACAGGCCTTGGTAAAAAGTCTGTCTTTCTCATAAGCCCCCTTTAAGTATGGAAAGGCTGCAATAAGGTCTCTCTGGAGCTTTCTCCTCTCCAGGCTGAACAACCCCAATTCTTTCAGCCTTTCTTCATAGGAGAGGTGTTCCAGCCCTCTGATCATTTTCCATGGCCCTCTGGACCTCTGGGTAAGTTTTAACAGCTGGCTCAGATGTATGCCCATCTTGTCAGCCTATGCTAAAAGACTTGGCCATGGAGAAAGAAGAAATGTGAGAGGGGTGCATGCTTACCCCTGTGCACCATTTGGTTAATGCATTTGTTGGAAATGGATGGTAAAATACCAATGGGCATAACAGCCGCAAGAAAGTTCCAATTGTCAGAGCAGTGAGGTTATGGCACAGGGCTTCCCACAGTAACAGTGGGAGCAAAATTCAGCCCAGCTCTAGCTACTGTTAATGTGGAATTTGGTCAACTTATGAAAGGGGCCTCTATGACATGGTTGCCTGCAAAAGTAGGGGACTCAGTGACCCAGGAGCTGCCTTCCATGTCTCTTAGGCTCAGGTCAGACTGACCCTCCATTACCAAATCTCAATAACAGGTCCAGAGTCCTCCACAGCTTCTTGCCTGTCCCACTGAGCTGGATGTGCTTGCAAAAGAGCAAATGGGGAAACAAAGCAGGACCTTTGACCCCTTGCTATCGCTATATTAGCTCTGCATAAATGCCGGTGTCTCAGATGAGCATCTACCTGAGCTTTGGCCTGAGAAAAGAGAGAAAGCAGGACAGGTAAGAGCTGAACTCTCTGTTCTGGGTGGTATGGACTTTGTGACTGGTGTACCTAGAACATAGACAAGTGAGTGGAGGTGGTCTTCTGTTTTGCCCCATTTCTTATTGCAAGCCAAAGTGTGAGCCCTTCTCACGCTCCATAGCCAGGAACATTGCTGAAATGGAGGAGGGTGGGAGTGCTTGAGGTGACCTGGATTGAAGCTGAGTGATGAATACTCCGTAAGAGCATCCATAAGAGAATAGGAAGGTCAAGCCCATGGTAGGGATTGCAGTGTTTCAGTGTTGGAAGATACATAGCCTTTTCCCAGCTGCCTTCACCACAGGGACTACAGGCTCTAAAGCGGGTAAGATCACCTCTTATGCTCTTGGGAAGCAAATTGGCTCTACGATTAAAAATCAAGGAAGGGTGGTAATGGAGCAATTGCTGCTGGTCAGCAAATGTCTAGTGAATGGAGTGGTAGCTTTTAGAGGTAATCTGTGCACAGAAGGAAATAAAAATGGATGGAAATTTCCTTACTGTGGGATAAGAAGGAGCATTGACTTGCAGCTACCTGGCACAGGATTTAGCAAAGCATACCCATGTAATAGACTTGCAGCCTTTTTTGCCACTGCAATTCGTAACACTGCAATGTTTTCTTCATGTTACTCTGAGTGATGCAGCCCTCTAATTCAGGGCATAAATTAATTTTAACTTCTAACCACCTTTTTAAGTGTAGCGTGTTTGAAAAGCTTGTTTAGATGTAATATCTTGTCAATGTACCAAGTACCAAATTTTCAAGAGTTCCTCCAATTCTGACTTTTTTAACAGACAAAATAAAGGAGCTTGGATGAAGCTGAAGTTTGCACTTACTCCCTTTTGAGAACTTGTTCTGCCTGGGCTGCTATCTGCTTCATTAATCCCAGTGTGGAAAACACAGGAGAACCTAGTTGGGTAGTTGGGTCTTTCCTCAACCAGAGCAAGACAAAATACTCAGATCCCTGGGTCACTAAGATGATCATTGTATGTGATACACTCACTAGCAAAATGTTCTTTAGAGCAATTTACCCCCAAAAAACAAACAAAAAAATCCCACATTTATTAATTTTTCAGTTGTACTTATGTGTGGAGGAAACCTATTCTGACCTCTGCCAGTTTTAGTGGTTTGCTCATGTGCTGAAACAAGGAATTTTAGCTCTTGTATAAAAGAAGTAGCTTTAACTGTCACATATTTATTGGAGCTCTGAAAGCTATCATTCATTGTGGATATGTGTGATTATACAAATAAAAGGACACTTTCATTTTTATACTATCTTTTCCTCACATCTTCAGAGGAAATGCACCGTGATTTTTCCTGTTCTGTTCTTCATTTATTGGTTAGGTTTGTTGCAAAAATCTGGTGTTTAACAGACATGTTTTATTTCTCTGAAAACAAACAAAACATTGTATGCTGATTCCAGCAGGTCTCTTGGTGTAGAGAGCGGAACTGGTACTGCAAACCATGCTGCAGTCCAGGGCATTGGTGATAGCTCTGATTCTGCTCCTTAGCACCACTCTCCCCGGTAAGTCTGAAAAGCTTTTCTGTCTGCCTGAGACAAGGCTCAGCTCTACGGGTTCTCACTTGTCTTAGGGAAGTCTAACCCATCCTTAAAGTAGGACTGAAGCCCAGTAACACAGTTCAAGGCCATGAATATATAGTGCTTGGCAGCCTGAAACAAGTCGGTACAGGCCTGGCATGAAAATTGTCCGCACCTGGTGCAAATACTCTGCCATGTAAAGCCTACGACCTAGATGCCCAAAAATGAGTGATGAGGTGCTGCTGGAGCAAATTCTGGGGGAGGCTTTGAATCTCAGAATTTCAAGTCTCTTCCCACTGCACCTGGGGGAAGATATCAGAGACACAATTGACTGGAGAAGCCTCATGGTTTTTTGCCTTCTCTTTCTCAGAAGTGCACTCAAAGTCCATCTTTGAGAAAGACCGTCGTGACTGGTTGGTCATCCCCGATGCAATTGCAGCTTACATCTATGAAACTGTGAACAAGATGTCCCCTAAAGTTGGTCAGTTCTTGGTGGATGCTGCCCAGACTCCAGCAGTTGTTGTGACCAGGTATGGAAAGGTCCTCTGCACTAACGCTGCAATAGCCATGGGTGAAAAGGGAGAGGGAGGAGTGGGAGAAAGCACAGATTAATCAAGTATCTGTATGGGGAGACCAATGGGAAATGAATAAGCAACCAAAGCCTGATGTGACTACAATGGGAGCGGGGTGCTGGAAGGTGGGGTGGGACGATATGGTTTCACGTGAAAGCACAAGCTCTTCCCAGGGATGCACACTGAACACAACAATGCTTGTGGGGATAGCAGGTACTGCTTGTTATACGTGGGTAGTGAGGGAGGTGTGGGGGGGGATCAGCACCCCTGGAAGGGTGCTACGGTGGTGTCTGTGAGGGGCTGCGTACTGAAGGTGCCAGGAAACACTGCTGTCACTCAACGCAAATCACAGAATTGGCTCTAGCTGTGAATACATATTCCTCAAAGAAGGGGAATGAGTTTCCTCCCAAAGGAAAAGCATGATGACCCTAGAGATGCAGTTTCATGTAACTCGTGGCAAACACACACTGCCTATTCCTGTCTTCTGAGGAAAGCCCCTCTAGGACTGCGGAGGAGCTTTGCACTTTCAGTGACAGGCAGTGTGATAACTACAGCAGATGGACATTACCCCCACGTATTTGTGCATCTTACCACATCCACTGTCGTCTCCTGCAGGAACTTCCTCATCAGAGAAACAACTAAACTCAGTATACTGGCTGAACAGCTGATGGAAAAAATAAAGAACCTGTGGTACACAAAAGTCCTAGGCTACTAGCCAGATGAAGACAAGTCAGTGTTTCCTGATGTGAGTTGGTAACACCCTGCAGTGTCCTCTTTCCCCCTGCCCCTACTGCGGACCAAGATCAGTCAATAAGACAGAATCGATGCTCCTCTTAATGGCACTAGAGGGAACCCAGCTTCAAAGACCAAAGGATGGAAGGCATCTGCTGAAGTCTTCCCCAAAAAAAAAAAACACGGCTGGGCATGGGGAAGGCAATGAGATTGTAGAGCTCTTCTGTAGCCAAATCCTGAAAATTAATTCCTCCTGAATGGCTTGGCCATTGCCCCTCTAATAAAAAATTGTTGGTTGTTACACTTCCTTAAGTTTCCTGTTTCTATCGACTGTTACAAAATCACATCCACCTTGGCATCCCATTCTGCTGAGAATGTAGCTGTGATTCACAAGAAGTTGTTGCAGACAATGCTAACAAACCCTGACCATTCAGGCACTTTTAACTAAGCTCAGGTTCTTCCTCGGTGGAAGGGGCACTACCTGAGCATCTTTCAGGGTAGCCACAACATGGCAACCGTAACCTCACATCAGGAAAGACCATGAAATTTAAGTCCTACTGATCGTGCTCCTTGGTTAGGTAAGAAGCAAGCAGGTGCACCTGTATCAAGTATCTGAAGATCTCAGATCATTTGGGAAAACAAGTGCCAGTAAACTGAGCTGTCCATCAATCTGGGCGGGACCTTGAAAGTATGTTTCATCAGCCAGTCAGTGAGGTCACTGAATAGCCTTTCCAAAGGAGAAATGAGGGGAAAATTTCTCATGATCTTCAAGATGGAGGGTGACCAGTTTATGAGAGGGGCACCTACACCCAGGACTGTCTATGAAGACCTGGCAGGTGCTTGTCAGCCCTGTGTTACTGCTTCATCTCAGATGCCCACATTGGATAAAGAAATCCATCTAATTTATCATGAAGCAAGCAGAAACAAGTAAGCAATTTGTCTGAAATCACAACGGGAGACTGCAGCAGAGGCTAAAACAAAACCCTGCTAGCCTGAGATCTAGGAGTCATGTGCACATGGGCAGAACTACTGCTTAGGAGGGAGAGCATCGATACAACTGGCAAAAGGAGATTTGCCTAATAACTGCAAAGCAACACTACTGTCTTTTAAGGTGCATCTCCATTTACTTTCCCCTCATGGGGGTCTTAAACCTAAAACTTTGTTCTGCTTCAGCATTACCCTTAACTATCTGTCAGGGCTTGAGAACACCAGTAATGGCCCTCAACTGGGACCCTCATCCACGCACCCTGCCTGTGGACCCAGGAGCCACATCTAAGCTCAGGCTCTGGGCACCCAGACCTCGCCTCTGCTTGGGTACAGCAGGACTGTGCCCTGGCTGAGGGCATCACTAGCTGTGCTGTGGTCTCTGCTGCCTCCTGGCTTGTCCTCCCTCTTGGAACATCCCAGCTCTCGCTGCTCCCTTACGCTATTTCCAGATTATCAGGTAATCAACAACTGAGTAGGGGAAGCAGGAAAAGCGGAGAAGCCCAAGGAGGAACTGGGAGATGTCAGTGTTTGGCCTTTCCCATGGAAGTGTGCAAGAGAGCAAAGGGAGAGATGGGGGATGACAGGAAGAAGGGAGAAGCAGTAGAGATTGAAGGAAGTAAAAGAATCAGCTGGAAATGCAATTCAGCAAAAGCTGAATGTGTTTCCTCAAGGCGATCCCTTTCCTCCCAACCCCTGCCCTGTCCTCGTCCCATCCCGTCCCCTTCCCCCCCTGCCCCACCCCCACCGGGTTTGACTATGGAAATTAACTCAAATAGCTGACAGAAGGCTAATTAACAGATGAAGGCTACATTTCATCCAGTATCTCTGTGCCAACCTCCACTAGCATTGGTGGGAAAACTGCCCTGACCCCACACGCACAGTTCCAGGCCTTTATTTTAACCTGTTCTCCACATTTTACAACAGTATTTGACCATCTCAGCAGAGCAGGCTTTGCCATTGTTGAGCTTCAATACTCCTATTGCTTGGGCAGCGTTGGGGGTGGGGGAAGAATGCCCTAAGCTAACAGTAAGGCTCTTTCTCCAACCAAGTGCTGGATAGTGAAAATGTGTGTGTCCACTTTCTTTCTCAATGATCAGAAAGACTTACGGCCAGCAGTATTTGATTCTCCAAAGCTTCCTATTGCCCCAGTCTGAATTTCATCTCCCAAGATCTTTGCTACTGAGGAGAGTTTGCTTCAGCACAAACCTGAACACGTTGTAGCTGTTGTCCGTTGGAGCAATTTGGTAGGCTATTGACAGTACAGGAGAAATGAGTCCCCTATGTTTTTACTTAACCATTTGTCTGGAATACAAAATTTCATTTTGCATTTTCTGTGTCTCAGCAGCTGCTTGCTACCATGTGCAACCAGAATGAAATCAGTGGCCCCATGCAGAGCAGCAAGTTCTTCCATCTCCGGTTGCTTCACCACTTCTGCAGAGCTCTTTTGCAGATTTCTTTATTGCTGACTGTTTTGCTTAGTCTGCATTTCCCTGGTCACGCATGAATGTTCACGTGCATATGTATTATGTAAATGCACCAGTATTTAGAAGGTTTAGAAAAGCGCAGTTTGGGCTATAAGAGCATTTACCGCATGAAAAAGCCAGAAACTTCAGCTCGTTCTGCTACAGACATGATTTCCTACCTGCTTGTTTTGCATGTGTCTGCTCAGTCTTTCTCTCTTTTTTCCCAAATATAACCCTTGCAGGAGAAGCCCTGCAGCTTACATCCCTTCTCACGCCAGGGAAGAATTCAGCATTTGAGTTTTCTCAGGATAGAGCTTGTTCTTCTGGCACTTCAAAAGTATTTCTTTCTGAAAGAGTGAGTCATATGAAAGAGCCTGAATGTGCCCTTAAGAGGCTGGTGTCCTGGAAATTGTTGCTTCAGCCTTTTCAATCTATCTGTATGCACTGCCAAAAAGGGTAGGAAAAAGTTTGGAAAGTATAGGGGGCTCACGTTGCGTTTCAGGCCTGTTGTGTGACTTCATCAATGCAACCCAGCGTCATTTCTGTATTGCATCACTGCACAGCTGGAGCAGAGCAGTACCTGGTATGAATTCCATGCTAAAGCTTAACAAAGTTTTGATATTTTGATAAATGCACTTAATTATAACCCTTCTGTTCTTCTGCAATGTAACCCCCAGAAAATCCAAGCCAGCCACATGCTGATTAGCTGTTTGATACCTGACTGATTTTAGTATATAGGCAAAACTGAATCAGCCCACAGATCTCTGTATTTTTTTGTACAGAATCTCCTGATCATGTCGTTATCTATGAATTTTTATGCTTTAAAAGAAGTAAACCGAAAACCTTCCAGACGGTTAATCTGCTGTACAATCAACAATGTAGGGCAACCTACAAAGAGCAAAGTAGACAACCTCTCACTGCCGCTTCTGACCCTGATGCTACTGGCATCACCCTTTGGTGAGTTCCTTAAAGGCAGAAACTAGTGGCTGAGACAGCATTCAGGCTGGAATCAGCTAGGGAAAAAAAAAAAAAAAGCTTTTTATCCCGAAAGGGATCCTGGGGCAAATTCATGGGACAGATAATGAGGGGGCCATATGTTTTACTCTCAAGAGTTAAAATATTTCACATCTACTCCCACTTTTCAGTAGGAATAAACAGCTTAATCTGTAATTTCTTTGTAAAATAGGGATGGAAATCACTTCCCAAGTGATGCCTGTCAAAGTTCATCAAGTGCTTCAAGATTCTTGGAAAGGCTTCGTAAGTGAAGCGTTCAGTGAGATTCATGTCACAGAAACTTTCTTTGTGAGTAATCATCATTCACTTAGCAGCTTTGGGAAAGCTTGTGGTGTAACTGGTTCAACTGAGTCCACTGAAATGAAATCTTAAGAAATGTCAGTTTTCCGTTGTTTCTGAGATGGACGAGTAACACCTCATGCGTTCCTGATTTCTGCAAAAATACCCTTTCTTGAAAAGTATTCGTTACGGTGAATACTTTACACCATTTCAGTGGCTCAGAGTGTTGATGGCACAGAACTGTTCAGCTTTTACACTTCACCTCAACTCTTACTTCAACACTGGAAAAATCATGAATTAATGCTAACAAACGAACACCTTGGGTTCTGCGCTGCTGTGAACAGTGGCGGCTGTCCTTGTCGACAAACAGCCCAAGTCCTTCAGTAGCAGAAATGCCAATGCGAGGTGTCTTCTCCTTGCAAGGAGAGACGACAAGGACTGGAAAAGGTCATGTAAAATATTTGAAATATCTGGCTGGTAGTCACACTTGAAGAGCCATGTGGTGATCTCCCCTACACACACACCATGCACACACATTTCCATCTCAAGGTATCGTATTTTTTGTCCTCTGCTGATGGCAGCGCACGGCTGCGTGGGCAGGGACAGAGAGGTGCGGCCACCGCCGCTGTGAGGGAGCGGACAAAGATGGCGGACGTCCAGCGAGGCGCAGAGCTGACACAGCCTTCTCTCAGATGGTTCTGCGCTTTCCACAGACTTTTGGCAGAGCAGCTTTTTCAAATTTTAAAAGTAAACACCAAAATCACAAACGAGGTGTGTGCACACGTGTGTTATGTGATGTCAATAACGAAAACCGGCACCCAGAAAAAGCAGGTGGCTCCAGGGGAGGCGCCGCGGCGGCCGAAGGAGGATGGTGGCAGTCAGCCGCGGCCAGTCCCCCGGGAGGTGGTTGCCTCTCTCCAGCAGCGCGCGGGAGGGGCCCAGTGACCGACCACCGCCCGCGGGGGTGCCCGGCGGGGGCAGGAGAAGCGCCTCAGGCGGGGCCGTTGGGAGGCCCTGAGGCGAGGGGAGTAAACGGGGCCTGCCGGAGGGCTGCGCCGTCCCGGCGAGGCGCGGGCGGGCTACAGAAAGCCTTGCGTGCCAGGCGGCTCGCCGGCGGGCGGCAGAGATCAGTCAGCGTCTGTATCTCTTTCGATTACAGCCCGCGGCCTCCCGCCGCCGCGGCGAGCACTGACTCAGAGCGGCACCGCCGCCGCGACCCGCTTCGCACGCGATGCCGCTGGCCTCCCCCCNCGCCCCGCTCCGGGACGGGGCGGCGGCACGGGCGGGAGCCGTCCGGGCGCGCAGGTAGGCTCGGGCAGCGGGAGCGCCGCAAGCCCCCGCCTGGCAAGGCCAGGGGGGTCCCCAGCACCGAGCTGGGGCTGCTCGGGGAGGCGGGAGTCGAGCAGACGTGCCTGGGGCCAGCGAGGAGCGGGTTTGTAGCAGTAAACCCACGTTTTGGTGCGGCTGGGACGGGTAAATCGCTCCCTCCCGGCCGGCGAGGCCCACCTGTGGAGCCCGTGGCAGGGGAAGGGTGTTTTGGCACGGGCCGAGTCGTAGTTGAGAAGCTGCAGCTGGGACGGTGTTGGGTGGGGAGGGTTTGAATGTTGTTTCCGTAATATGAAGAACGATGGTTTTTCGCATACGTTTGCCCGCTTACCTGTCTGCTTACCAGTGAGGTGGGAGTTCCTGTCACTTGAGTGTATTAATGACTATGCCATGCTTTGCAGACCCTGATTTTTTTTTTGGGGGGGTGGTGCTAAACCAAATGATCCCATATTGCAGAATTCCTCTTTACACTTAGATTTGGGGGTGATATGGGACTAGGTCACTTCTCAAAAAATGCTTTAAGAAACATTTCTGGTTTTGCTATTCAAAACCCTAGAGAACTGCAGCACAAGTGCAAGCTAACTGTATTGACAGTAGCTGTGATAAAACTGCTTTATTAAATTTTCCCGGTGCCATAAACGTGGCGGCATTCTAGTGTGTGCCACAGCATCAGGTACAGTCCATGTCTTGTGGGAGATGGACTAACCTACTCACTGCTGTGCCGGGAGCATATCTGGAAATGGTTTATAAGAGAAGTTGCTGTCAACCCTGAGTTACACTGATTACTGAAGATCTTAACAGCAGAATAAATATTTACAAGTGCAGTTGTGATCTATGTCAGTCAAGATCGCAGGTCTCTTATTTTCACAGCTTCCTAACTCCAGGTTTACAGTCGCATCCCTGTTAAATGGGTTCAGATATTGGGTTTGAGGGTGCTTTATTAACAGGGTCCACTTAAGATACGAAAGCTGCAGGTGCAAGAGAAAATGTGTTACTCAGTGTTTGAAAACAAGTGGATTAAGTTCACGGCTTAGAACAACCACGTCAAGATTTTTTTTTTCCCCCCTAATTGTAACATTTTCTCTTCTCTCCAAAAGGCTCCCCTGTCAGTTGCCTTTTTGCGGGGTGATGATGTTAGAAGTTCTGCCAGCGGAGGATCATTCCCTTTGGATTGGGGTACAGACCCTCCCAGGTAACCTTCCCTGCAGAGACGTCTTCAAAATGGCGTGCTCAGGTCGGCTTTGCCACTTAGCGAGCGCAGAACTGTAAAACAGCTGATGTGGCTGCATGATCTGCAGGACTAATCTGTTTTCAGTTGTGGTCAGTAAAATGCAAAGTTC
Source organism: Balaeniceps rex (assembly GCA_013401315.1). Classification (NCBI taxonomy): domain Eukaryota; kingdom Metazoa; phylum Chordata; class Aves; order Pelecaniformes; family Balaenicipitidae; genus Balaeniceps; species Balaeniceps rex. The sequence goes on from VYZW01053114.1 coordinate 51,673, forward strand.
TTTTTTTAAAAAGAAAAAACCCCACACAAATCAAATAGTTAATAGTTATAGGCTGTTGTATCCTTAGTTTAATGCTGTCTTTTGTCAGTTAAACTGCCACTGTAGCTGTTAGCTAATTCAGCATTTTAGGTTTCCCATGCTTTTGAGCTGCTTTGCTTGGCATGGAAGTGGTTAAGTGTCATAGTTCCCCTTTTTGGGTGTCAAAAATTGTTGGGAGTTACATACCTATAGAGTTATTTTAGCAATTTAAGTAACTTACTAAGTCTTTTTTGGCAGGTAAAAGCTTGCGGTGATTTTTAGATTTAAAAGGAGCTTTTAGTATTCTAATAATAAGGTTGACTCAATAGAAGTCATATTTTGTAAAAATAACTCTGGTAGATGTTGCTGGAAGGGGAGAATGCTAATTTTATTTGGAGTTACCCATTTGCCCAAACAGTACTTTGATACCTCAAAAAAATAAAGATCTACTATATCAAATCAATATACACATACATGCCATGTAATACATTAATATTTATTGAGAAGCAATGCTTCATCCAAAGTAGTCATTCATCTGATTAACTTCTGTATTTGTAAAATCGTCCTTTGTCCATATAAACTCTGTCCTCCTTCTAAGGGCTTCTTATTAGTGTCTATGTTTAAAAATTTTCCACTTCAATCGTAAGCACCTTCTGCTCCGTCATGTATTATTGTGGAGGGTGCACTGGGGGCTGAATGAGGGAGGAAAAGAAATATTTCTGTATTGAATTGGCTCAGTGTAGGTGAGTAATTTTTCCCAGCTCATGTGCAGTGTTAGAAATACGCTGCAGGCAATTGTCATCTCTGTACCTGGAGAAAAATGCTTGTGGCAGAAGGCAAAATACAAGAATACCGGGCACTGTTACAAGTCTTTTGGGCAACTCATTGGCAGCCAGCCCCCATAGAGGGCTGGCAGGTAACGCAGACATTGCTAACTCATGTTATGTCATAACACATAAAATCAAAATACAGAGCATGAATGCACAAAGTACTTCAGTAATCTACAAGCACTTGCTCCCACAGGGTACCAGAGTTTATGATTTACTCCCTTGACTGAGTAAATCACAGACCTGACTTAGATAACTGAGTAAATCAACAGTTTTTGAAGCATCTAAAGTGGTATGTGGGAGCATATGCGTTCCCTGAGTGAACTGACAATTTGGTGATGCTAATAGCTGGTTATGTCCTCAAAGCCTATCAGCTTTCTTTTTAAATGAAGGTTTGTTTCCCCTCCTGTGTGCAAAGAAAGCGTGTGGTTAAAGGATAAACCTACAAGTTCAAAAGCAATTAAAAGGATCCTCTGAATATATTTGCATGGCATCTCATGATTTTCAGTGAATTTTGTGAATTCTGAGCATAAATGATGGCCTACCCTTATGTTTTTTGACAGATATATGTCAAGGATAATCTATGTGTATTTGCTCTTAGTGAACTAGATGATTGCCTGAGGTCTCCTCCAGCTGTGCTGCACTGGTAATGGCACTTATGTTAAAGCATGAGTCAGAATACAAGTTTGCTTCTTAAAATAAAAAGACGACTGCATGTCACTGTTTGTCCTATCTGTGAACATGAGACACTATGTCAAAAAACAGTAGTATTCTACAGCTGTTAGCAGACACCTCAGCCTTTGTGTTTCTACACTACAATTTATCACCTTCACTCTGTGTGTTTCACACACTAATTGAATCATGCCGATTGTGTGGCAGGAGCCATTGGTTTGTTTCTCTGTCTGATAAAAATGCGGACGCTTCCATGCAAAGGCTGAATTCAGCATAAGACAAACTGACAATTGGGTTTTTTTGTTGTTTTAGTTTAATTACAAGACTGAAAATGCATACTTTGGTCCTTGTTCACTATGTGCAGCGTTTTGGAAATCCTGTTTTTATTGTGATCTTCCTTTTTCACTTCCTCTGGACCATTTCACAAGACTTGATTTAGGGCACATGCCTTCCTATCTGATCTTAAGGCAAATCCTGTGCCAGCAGTCAGGAGTGCCGTGCTGGTGGCTGACGGCTGTGGAAGGGCTGGGTGTGCAGGGCTGCAGATGCTGCGGCCAGTGGAGTGGTAAGCTTGCCTCCCTGGGGCTTGCTCTCTCCAGCACCCTCCATCCAGGTCCCTTTCCATGGCAGAAACCTTGTCCCATCCTGAACCCGAAGCTTGAGGGTGGCAGGCTTGGTTTTGCCTGATTTTGGGGGGATGTTCCCCAGTGATGCTTTCTGTCCAGCTCTGGACAGAAAGTGCCTCCTCTGGCCTCCTCCAGTGCCTCCTCTGGCACTGGAGGAAGGTCCTAACTTTGCGGGTTACAGAACCGAGAGGGCACTCAGCCTTCAAACACACAAACCACTTGTGTTTTGCTGTGTAATGCACTGGCCTACAGTGCAGCCACGTGGGTTAGGATACCTGAGCCGCTTTCATATGACTAGTTCACAGGTTTGGTATAGACAAAGAAATGCCAGCATGCACTTCAGTGTCAGCTTGCAACCCAAACATACAGTCGCAGTCCCCTGAGGCTTGTTCATCCCATATTGATATTCCCATTACTGCATCTTTGCTGCCCTTTGACTGTGATCGCTGCATTTGGGTGAGCAGGTTCACAGCTTGTGTTGCAGTTGCCAGTTCAAGCTGTGGCGCAAATGAAGTCTAAACCAGGCGCAAACTACAGAGAGACTTATGGTGCTTGCCCGGGAGAGGTCCTGTGCCTGGCATTGCTCCCTGACGGTGCTGGCTCACCTTCTTACAACCACATGAGAAGAGCACGCATGCCTTAGCAGAGAATGCAAGTGCCTAAATTGGCATGATCTCGCCCTATGCTTTATCCAGGTTGCTTAAATGCAATTTAAGGAAGGTGCAGCTAATAATATCAGGAAACCTAGTCCCCGCAGCACAGCGGGGAGTGTCTATTCAGATGGCTCTTCTCTGTATGGATGAGTGAGGCCGTATAATATAGGAGTTTCAGATCTTCTGGAGGTGAATCATTAGCATAAACTCTGAAAGAGAGCACACTAGTCCAGCTGGGTTCACTACTGGGTAGGTAGTCTGTGGGTTAGGCTTTCAGTCTTCTCATTCAGCCAAACCCCAACTCTCTTGAAGTTAATCGTATAAAATTCCAGTTGATTTCAACAAAAACAGCGGTTTCCCCACTGAGTTTAATTGGTATTTATTTGGGTGACAGTGGAGGTAAGGACCTATAAGCATCATTAGTCTACTTGTGCAAGTTCTTAAAAATTGGTATAGTAGGAGGGTTTTATCTTCCATGAATCAGCAGGGATTTCAGACATTTTTAATAGCCTCAGGATGGTTGCAACCCCTAAAGTAGCTGTGCAAATGTGAGTGTGCCACAGCACCATCGATTGATGCTACCAAAACTTTAGCCCTAGAAGCTATTGGATTATAAGGGTTGTTCAAGGTTTATTCTCTCCTTTTCTCTAGCTAGATCTAGTCCTTTTTCTGTGCAGCAGGTCTGCTCTGCAATGTTCTCTCTTTTCAAGTGCTAGCTTAGTTTCTCATGGGTACCTTGTTTTAGCACATTTCATATCCACCATATACTTTTTGTTCTACTTTTGCAAAAAAAAAGGGGGTGCTCTCCAAGTCTCTCTTCTCTTTATTATCTTGATATTTCCCTGAGCCTTTTTCTCTCTCCTGGCGAGATACCCAGAAGGGTCTTTCAATTACTTGAGTGTTCCTAAGTGGTCTGAAGTACCATATTCTTTGACTAGAAATCAGAATATCTGGCACCTTATCTACAGCTGAGCTGCTGAGAGATCTGGGGCATGCCATTGCACTTTTCAGTGCATTTGTCTGCCCTCTCTTTGCTTCTTAGCACCCCTCCATCCATAATTCCTGGTTGGTTATGAGGAGACTGGAAGTTTATATACATATATGTGTTTCTTGAAAGCTATCAAGCTCCTACTCTTACCTGCAACATTTCCTTAGGTGGTGTGATTGTACCCATGGCGGGTAATTCCCACAGGTTCAAAGCTATGCAAAACTGAATACGCACACCCCTCTGTCTCTCTTTTTTTTTT
>VYZW01053114.1:55771-125180 GCA_013401315.1 Balaeniceps rex
GTTTTGCTGTGTGTGAGGCGTGGGTAGATGTTTCTGTGGTTCCCAGAGGAGGGAGGGTGAGGAGTGGGTGACAGGGGAAACGGCTGGTGTGGTCATGCAGGTGTTTAGGCAGTGCATAGAGGGAAGTCAAGTGAATGGTCACGTCAGGTGCATGGTACTATATAGGGCAAATATTTGCTGTGTATTTATTTATACATGGTGTTCCTCAGTGGAAAAAACTGCTCTTTGCATTTTAAGTCTGACTTTCTGGTTGTTTTGCGTACCAGTTTTAAAGCTAGACTGAAAATTTGGATTGATTTAAAAACCACTGACCAAGTTTCATTCTCTAACTCAGCATTGTGCCACACAGTTTCGCAGTCTGGTTTTCTTTGCCTCAAACTGAGGGTTAAAGAAAGGGCATCCTTTGGGAAACAGCTGTTCTTTTATATTCACATTAACTAGTTTTATCAGTTTAGAAAGAAACGGCATCAGATTCTGGGATCTCTGTTGCACAGTAAAAGAGGTGTTTTTTTTTCCAGAATTGACTCATGTCTTTTGGATGCATCCAGTTATTTCCTGATATTATCTAATTCATTTATTTTTTCAGGACCTGCTGTTCAGAAAGTGAGTACTCAGCCCTTTCTGGAAATCAGTGCTTTGCAAAGGATCTGAAGCTAGGCATTTACAAATGAAAGCCTCTGATTACTAAATGTGGGAAGCATTTTCTTTGAACACAGATTCTTACCTTACCTCCCCTGTACCCTACTCTAGTCCCCAAAGCAGCAAAATGCAGTCCAAATTTCAAGAGAAATACTAGTCTCTTCTTTTCTGCGATCTGTTGTTGAGATGCCTCTTGTAAAATCCCATGTGCTCTAGAAAAGGTGAAAAGTAAACAGTAGAGGAAGTATGTTCACTTACTAGACTTAGTGGGAGCTTCTGACTAAGAATATGCTCTCTTACTAATAAGGAAACTGTTTTGAAGTTTGAAAATACGTATTTTGGTCACAATGCATTATTTAGATGATTGATACTGATAATGTTGTGTGCTCTCAAACCATAACACGTTGCCTCTATTTCCAAAGCCACTACAATCTGTTACAGCAACATAGGTGAATTGGGAAAATAAAACGTACAATTCAATTCGTATTTAAAAATAAGTACCAAGCCAAGCAGCCTGGCCTTTGGCAGGGCTTTTTTACCAAGTCACATGTGGAAGGCTGCCTTTCTTCTTGAAGGCTGTTGGTTTCCATTCCCCTTGCTTTCTCATCTCCCATATTTTGCATTCTTTTACTTTATTATGAACTCCAGTCTTAGCTGCCTAGACGTTTGGGGCCAAACTCCCTCTGGCTTTTACTGAGTGGAGTACTCCAAAATCTCCTGTCACTTGCAGCAAGACTCCAGCAGGATACTGAACATCTGCATCTGCAAACTGAGCAGGTGCTTGGGTTGTTATTGAAAACTAGAGTGCACTAGTTGCAGGCTTTGTGGTATAGTATTAAAATGTTATATGAGATAATATGGGCTTTTTTCTGGTTTTCTAGGGCTACCCAGGCACCTCTGTGTGTGACATGTGGTAGCATCGTAATTAATTCTGAGTTTATTTAATGCATCGTCAGTGCATGTTTCCATCGGTTATGAATTTAGGTGGCTCGCTCTTTGTCCCTCTTCATGAACTGATCTCCCTTTCCCTGATGACATGCAGAACGCTGACATATTTGGTAAATAGCCTGAGTGGATGGATTTCCCATTGCAGGATTGTCTTTAAGCCATTGGTGGTCACTACTTCCTGTTCTTTACTTGCCATGAAATGTGCTCCTTAACTGGGTGAAGCATTTTAAACAAGAGAAGAACTGGAACTGTTTTTCAGTTAGAAATTTTGGGACATGTAATGATTTGTGCTCACAGCTTGCAAATCTACTCACAGGTCCCTGTTGACCTCATGAATATAAATGACCACACAGGGATAACAAATTAGTATTCCAGTATTGTGTAACTGCTAAAAGTGCACTTAAGTGTCCCCACCCATGAGTTGACATCTCTTTGTACTGTATGCCTTACAAGCACCTGAAAAAAAACCCTTCCTTTTGTCAACGACCTTACTGTTCCTGTGCAGCAATCAACAAATGTATCATTGCACATCTGTGCAAAGTCAGGAAATGCTCTTATTGTAATTCAGCCTATTTGAAACCTGAGGCACAGACACGCTGTGAGGGGCTTTTCATCCCACCAGTCTGACAGAGCCAGGACAAGAAGCTGCAGTTGAAATCTTAATACACCTTAGTCAGTGGAAGTTTTCCTCTTAGCTTCCAAGAGCCAACCTTTACTGCAGTACTTGTGGAGGGTCAGTCCAGCACAGTGACTACACCACTTGTCTTGCTTGTTTGGGGGCAGTAAGTTGGCTCTGCTCATTTGGGATCTGAAGCTATTCCCTGTGTGACTTTCTCCTCAGTCCTCTGCAACTCAAAGTACCATTTAGCAGCAGTGCAGTTGCCAGTGTTAGCACATCTGGTGCTGAAATCAAGGTTGCAGAAATTCTTTGCCCATTTAAGTAACCGTCAGATCTGGGTGCAATTTTCCTTCGTGTTGAGATGAAATACTTTATTTCTGAAAAATGCTGATTCATTGAAGCCAAAATGGAGACCAAGAGATGCATCTAACCAGCTCCTGATTTATGTCAAGTAGCAGAGGCACTTCAACTTTGATTGTGTGCATCTCAGGAGAGTGCACCAACCTCTAGATTGTTGGGGGCAGTGCTGGTGTTGTAGTTGTTTTCATGAAAAACCTCAAAAGGTCTTGATTTCATTCCAAGGCAGTACAAAAGCATCTCTGGAATCATGAAAAGGTGTGTGGGATGGGCAGATGAATGTTCCCATACAGATCTACTGACAGGTTTTCTAGTAATCCTTTGCTACCTTTTCATGACAATGAAAGGAGAAGTTAGATTACAAAAACCAAACCATATTTCTTAGCTGCAATGATAATCGGATTTATTTTAAAATAATGAAAGTGGGGAAAAAACCCAGTCCGAATTACTTACCAAGATCTTCAGCAGGTGTCATATCAGAATTGCACCATTACCATTTCGCATAGCAAACCACTTTACAGTCATTAAGTTATTTTAACACGGATAAAATAGGCATCCTGTTACATTACTCAAGTCTACGAGGTTAAATACTTAAAATCACAACAGCTGTATTAGTGCTAGCAAATGAATAATGAATATTAACATGGAATAGTCAAAATTCCAGAAGTAAGTTTGTTCAAGCATAGGTTGCCTCTTCTTTGAAAGAAATAATTGAAAATAATGTTTACACTGTTGTGAAAATGTCAAATCGATCTGCAGTTTACAAGAGTAAAATAAGGACCTTCATAGGGTACGGTCTTTTGGATGAAAGCCTGAAAGAATCCAGAGAGTTTTGCTTTGTTGAATCAGTTGCCTCTTTTGTATATTTTTTTTGCTCATGTGGAGCATTTGCTGTGGCATTTATATGTGATTCTCTTCAAGCCTGACAATATCTACAGTTGGACTCAATGATCTTAAAGGTCTTTTCCAACCAAAAGATTCTGTGATATTTAGCAAGTTTGTTTGTTTTTTTCCAGAGACCAGTACTACAGTGGAAGGAGATCTTGGTAGATTTCCTTAGTCACTGTTCCAATTTGATCTGGTATTTTGAAGTATTAAAAAAAAAAAAGAAAGAAACCGGCAGCCCTAACTTAAAATTATTTAAAGTCTTGTAGATTATATTCCAAAGATACCGTTCTGCTTTGGGTGGGGATTGAGGAAATAATGAATGAGTCTGACTTACTAAGATGTGAATTTTTTCTGCAATAAAAATCATTGGTTAGTTGAAATGCAAGTCTTAGGCTGTTTCTTGTGATTAAAAAATAAGTCTCTTGTTATGTACTAGTAAAGGTAGAGGGAGGATAAGAGATTGAGAAGAGACTATTGAGACAGTAGTTTTTGAGGGTCACTGCAAATAAGATTAAAATTTGAACTGGCACTGTTCTGATTTTCAAACGCTGGAAGGTCTGAAAACACAGTTGATGTTCTTCATGTATTTGTAAGCCTGAAAAAGGAGTTTGGCCATTAGGTGTGGGGAGAAAAGTCTGTCCCGCGGAGGAAGAAAACCCAAATCTTTTAGAAGAGGTAGTGGGGGAGGAAAAAAATGCATGTAGTGAAGGGAGGGGAGAGCAAAAAGCTAGTGTGTGTCTCTGTGATGCCCCCCTTGTAGCCCAGGCGCATATCGCAGTATCTTACTGTGTGCCAGAGAGCACACAGTGTCACCAGCAATTGCTGAAAGACACTTTTGCCTCCACTGACCCTGTAGTGCCAGCTCTCCATCTGCTCTAATGAGGGCTTGCTCTGTTAGCCTGCAGGTGCAGTAGGGAACTGGCAGCAGAGTTGGGCAAGTCATCCATGCTTTGATTTCTAGGTTTGCACTGCCCTTGGGTGAGGTATGTTTTCGTTTCTCTGCCTACATTAAACAGCACGACCGCAAGGTTCAATAAAAAATGCAAATACCGGGACTTATTTGTAACACCCAAAGTAGTCATTCCCATATACAGACGTTTGGAAAATACAGAGGTGTGAAAAGCAAAGCTGTAGTGAATGTACTCATGCTGCAGTTACATCAGAGGGATACCTCTTCCATTGGTTAGTTTACAATTTTTTTCCCCTGCTGTCCAGACAGTAGTCAGGTCTTCAGGCTTTGCCTATTTCTCTGTGTTTTTCACGAATTATGTTAGCTGGTATAGCTGTCTTCCCTTTGAAGCCTTTTAGCAGGTCTGCGTGGGTGTAACCATTCACCCTAGAACTCACGTGTCCTCTTAAGTAGGAGGCAGTGACTCTTTAGGTAGACCACTCCCTAATTAGAATAAAAGTAACTTTCCATAGATTTGTAAAATGCCTCATTGTTATTCTAGGAGTAATCTCCTGCATCTGATTGCCTAGAAGACAATTCTTAGCTTCAATGAAATGTAAAAGTCTCTTCTATGGTGTTCAAAGTGATCCAAGGACTATTGCTGCAAGTCTTTTTGTTTATGAGAGGCTTGTCTCTGAGTCCCTCTGGTTAGTTACAGTATGGATTTGTATGCCAGCTTACTCCTTCCCTTGAAAAGCTGGGAGAAGGGAACACAGAACCAAACTCTTAAAACTTAACTTGAAACACTGCTGCCCAGTAAAATGATATGGGGTTTGCTGTATAATAGATTGCATGCAAGTTGTTACCAGCTTATTTTACTTCTTTAAAAGCAGACTCAAAGATGTATATTTGCTGACTCTTTCTTTTGTTGGCAGAGTTGAATTTGCTGTATCTTAGAGGGCTGTAAGTACCATTTAAAATCTTTTACTTATTGCAATTCAAGATCCGTTTCCAAGTATTTTGTTTTATGACTTAGTGATGACTTCTGCCTGTAGTGAACACTTCTGTGGGTTTCGTGAAAGCTAGTTCAAAAGCTTCAAAGGCTAAGTGCAAAAGAGGAGAGAGATAGAAATTTTTAAAAATCAGGAAATACAAAAGGAAAGGGTCTAACAGTCTTTTGACTTAGTCACATTATACAGCCTGGATACTTTATGATACTGATTTATTATATTTATGACAAGCAGTGTTATATTAAGCTAAACGTTTAACAACAGAAACAACAGAATACAAGATCCTGCAACACAGCCAAGGTTTCCCAGTGTTATTGGAAGTTTAATGCGTTTTTTAACTGTGCACTTTAAAACACTGTACCCTGGTTTCTTTGTTTTAAGCAAACATTTCTAGCAATCATTGGCATTTAGAAGGATATGACAGATTTAATAAAATAGATGTAGTCAGCTTTATAAAAGTCCAGTACCAGTTTTCTGATGAGCTGCTTAACTCCATGCTCCATGTTTGTTCAGCTTGCAAATCTAGGAGGTACTACAGCTGTTAAAAACGGGGAGCTTTCTCTGTTTCCCCACCCCATTTGCTGTCAGACTTGACACCAGTTGGGCAAATGATATCTTCCCCAAAGCATACTAAATGCAAGACCTCTGCATTTCCCAAAGATTGCTGCATAGGAATGAGCCAACTTTATAGAGCTGTTTTATTTACAGAGTTCAACTCTGTAAATGAACTAAAACATTGGTTCTTTCGAATTCCTTTTCTGTGAGCATCCCTGCACCCAAGTTTTCTCAGCATTCTCCGTGATTTTCCGTGCTGCTCATGGAGAACACTCAGATGTTCGTGAAACTCTGGCTAATTTTGCTTTTCAGGCACGCTTGCATTTGACTTTGACTCCAGGGGGAGAAAGTAGCCCTACTGCATATGTCTTTACATAAACTGGTTGCAGCTAAACAAAGCAGACCTGGACTTTGGATGGCACATAATGTTGTACCGTTACACGACAACCCAAAGCAGTCAGAAATTGTGTCAGATCCTCAAAAAAGTCTTAAAAAGCACAAGTGTTTTTTTGTTGTTTTTTTTTTTCCTTTAAGGAAAAGGTTAAATGCAGGATTTCTTTTACTTGCCTTCTGGTTTCTCTGCCTTCAAGTTATTTTTTTTCTGAAATCGCAGGGGCTAGAAACTTCCTTTAATTATTGTGATTAAAACTAAGATTTAATGCCATAATAAGCAGCTGAGACTTAAATAAAAATGCACAAGACTCAAGTTACGAGAACTGGTAAGACACAAATTCATTAAAACACTGCATTTCTAAATTCAGAAAACCTCCAAAAAACCAGAATTGATCAGGTTGGTTTGAGGACATTACAACACGTTTGTGGGTAAGTTAGGAACCAAAGTGAAGAAACACTTCTGTTGTGTTGTTTTTCTTGCTCTGCACAGAATAAAAACCTGTATACATCAAGGCTTGCCTCGGAGCAGCTTTGACTGAATCACATGATTCTTTTCTGTAGTTTGTAGCACTTGTACTGAAGTTCCAATGTAAACGTTTGTGGATATTTCTCGGATGGTTTCAGATTTACACCATGCAGTGACACAGTGGTCATTGTGAATGGTAGGTCTGTGGTTAAGGTTTCCTATTCCATCTGTCTGCGTTTAAAGGGAAGCAGTGTTCCTCCACCTGAAGTGCTGGCTGCATTACACAGTTTTTTTCGGTTTCTCTCACTATTCTTTTCCTGCCATCTTTGGAGAAAGTAGTTCCTTCCTCTGCAGTCCCAGTTCCCAGTCAGAGAGACACAGAGCGCTTCCTCTTCCTAGGAGCATACTCCCCCACAACAAAATTGGATAAGGAGTGGCTCAGGCGAGTGTCCAGAGTATCAGAGTTGTTGCTGCTGTTGTTGATTTTCACCCGTGGGCAGAGACACCGGAGCATGGCTCTGCGGATGTAGTTGTCAAAGCAAAAGTAAATGAAAGGGTTGGCACAGCTATTGGCAAAAGCAAAAGGGCTGCTCACCTTCATGCCCAGCTGGGCAACCATGTCGGGAAGACAGTTGGTCTGCTTCAGGAGTCCCAAAATGATAGCCATAAGCTTGAAAAGATTGAAGGGAACCCAGGAGACAACAAAAGCTGCCACTACAATGAAGACGATCTTGATGGATTTTCTCAGTTTCTTATCATGTTTCCCAGTTCTCTGATAATGCATACAGAGTCTCTTGGTGATGGAGCAGTAAAAGGTTAAGATACTCAACAGTGGGAAGAAGAAGGCCAGGATTAAAAGCATCAGTGACATGATCTGTTTGGCTTCTGTCACAGCTTTGTCTGTGCAGTAAGTCTTTCCATATTGCTTCTTCAGTTCTCTGGACAAAAGGGTTGGCATCCCTAAGCAGCAGGATAATAACCAGACACAGATGCAGAGTCCACTGGAATAGGATCTTCTTCTGACCCGTCTAGCGATAGAGGGATGCATGATAGCAAGGTACCGGTCAGCACTCATACAAGTAAGGAGGAGGATGCTGCAGTACATGTTGACTGAGATGACATAGGAACTAGCTTTACAGAGGAAAGATCCTACCCTCCAGCTCCCGTCCGCCACCTCCTTGTCCACCCAGAACGGCAGCGTGATGAGAAAGATGAAGTCAGATGCAGCGAGGTTGATGATAAAGACGTCGATCAGCCTCTGGACCTGTCGCTTGAAAACCAAGGCTGCTATCAGGATGGAGTTGCCGACAATGCCCACCAGGAACACAGCAGTGTACAGGATAGGGAGGAAAGTAGACATATGTTGCAGGTGCTGATACTGGCAGTTGTCATCGTAGTAGTAATCATAGTTGAAAGTGACTGTAGTCACAGGCGAAAGCTCGGTGAGTTCCATTTCTGGCAAAGCTGTCCTCATCCCCGCTCTGAGGAAGGATCTGAGCTCCCCCTGCCCTTCCCCTCAAGGTCTTCTTTAAAAACATGTTAGCGAGTGAGGGGGGAGGAGTGGGGAGAGGGAGGAGGAGAAAAGCGGTTTGGGGGGGGTAATTTATATACTTTTAGCCAATCGCATAGCCAGCAGACAAGCGATGAGTGTCTCTTGATTAGTCAAAACCCTGTCTTCAGAATAAACACTTGCTTCTTTTTTTAAAATCAGGTTTAGTTTTGCTGATTTTATCTCCATTTTGCATTTGCCTGTATAAGCGAACCAGGTTTGGGTTTTGCTTTTATTTTGGGGGGAGGGAAGGTAGTTTTCAAGATTGTGAACTTTTCATTTTTTAGGACAGGATATTGCTGGTTTGCAGAGGTTCGAGATTGTACCAGCTCAGAAGTCAGAGAGCGGTGAATTCAGGTGCCACATTCTTTATCTTTACTCAAAACATTTTGTATAAATTGCTTTTTGGGGCAAGTTCAACTTTTCTGAGGCTTGGAGGTTTTTTACTTTCTTTGTCCATTTATGATTGTTTGCTGTTGAGAGTAATTCTCTCATACAAAAACATTTAGGGAAAAACATTTAGAACTACCATCTCCATTCTGCCCTGTAGTTAGTTGTTCTTTATCAGTCCCAGGCTCTCCACTGCTCTTCCAGTGCCCCCCTCCTGCCCTGCAGCCCCTCCAGTTCCCCTAGCCCGGGGCTCCACACGCCCAGCTTTATGAACGTGTTAGAAACGTAAAGGACGGTTTTCCAGTGTGTCATATATTCTTCTGCAATTTGAAACTTGACTTGATGTTCCCATTCCCGCACAGGCTTCCTTATCGGCCACAGTCCTGGCCTCCAGAGCAGTGGTTTGTTCCTTCTCCTTCTGACTGCGCAGCCTGCATGGCTATTGAGCCGTTGTTATGTACAGCGCTCACTTCTCTTAAAAAGCTCTGATTTCCTTCATCTTTCATTCGCAATATCAATATCACTCCAGCTGTGGCTTACCTTACAGACAGCCCTTTCAGCGTCGCATAAATCAGATGAAAATTCTCACTTTTTAAACTACTGATTTTGTTACAGTTTTGTCAGTGCATACTAATTTGAAACTTCTACTACTGGTCTTCATCATCCTTCCTCTCTTCTGCAGATAAGTTCATGTTCTCCTTCCCCTCCCTCCCTCCTGTGTGTTCACAGACCAGGCGTGTCTTCAAGATTCTCAAAGCTTTGAGCAAATTGCTTACCGGACCGTGCTCGAGCCCCGGGCAGATAGATCGCATCTGTGTACATCTCCACGGACAAAGAGCAGCTCTGAATTGCATGGACAGCATATTAGTCCCTCCAGTGCACTCTGGATGCACTCAGATTCACTCTGCCAGCGCTAGGGTTATGTGCTCCTGTGCAGCAGATACCCGGTAGAGTTCCGGGCACCTGGAAAAGCAGCCAGCTGCTATTAAACAACTGGCTGCTGGATCAAGGGATATTTAGGTGGGCACTCTCTTGTGTAGATAAGCTGATGTCTAATAAGGAGCTAGTTATATACAACTGCCTTCCTGTCAATAGGGCACTAGTGGACTCTAGCTGACTATTTTTCATGGAATGTGTAAGGATTTAATTATCTCACAAGCTCTGAAAAGAGATCAAGATGTATAAAAACACCCTGGCTTAGATTACTGATTTGTATGCCACAGATGTAAGTGTGAACCTGTAAGGAAGCACAGGCTAAAAATCATCTTCTCGCCATCTGAAGATTACAAAAGATATACCTACTTTTCAGCTAAGAGTTGTGTAAAAATGCCCAAGTATCTTACAGTTTACAGAAATGATTTTTGATGGATTCAGTGCAGAGGTGAGTTTTGCATCATCTTTGCTTATTTCTGCTTCAAGGAATTTCAGTTTTTTTCTTCCAAGAAGCACTGGGAAATAGAGGCATTCTCTTTCCATCAGTACTAGAGTAGAAGATCAGCTGAACCCTACGGTCTGCGGTGTGATAGATCTGCCTCTCTTGTGAAGATGGACCTACATGTTATTTTACTCTGCACTTAGATCCTAACAGCTTACATGCAGTTGCAAGCTTCAGAAATCAGGCACAGCCTTCTCTCCCTCTATCTCACACTACTGCATACTCCTCCTTGAAATTCACTCCTTCCCTCTCCCCATCCCAGAGCAGACAAAAAAGTGCGCAACTTTTTAAAAAGCTTAATGGAACCATAAGGATAAGCATATGTCCATGTATTCTTGTGTTTGTGGTTCCTCACTTTGTTGTCTCCCTGTAGTTTAATAGCCTTACTTACTAAAATAAAAAATCAGATACGTTTTCCAGCAGGGATCAACTGTGTTCTCTTGAATTTGCTCTGTATTTCTTGAATGTTCTAAATGGACTTGTGGATGTCACTGTATGTTGCCATATTACAGATCTGGCACTTCCTTATCTGGACAGAAGATTTGCAAAGATAATGTGAAGCATTGTCACGAATAATGAAGCGATCTGTAACTACCTGAGTGAAGCAGCAGCAGGCATATTTGTCGGTAGTCTGTAAGCGTTGTGGGTTTTTTTTAATGTGGTATTGATTCATTTAGGGCATCATGTAGGGTCTTACTCTTCCCAGAGCTCACTTCCCTGAGGTAGAGCCAAGCTCTCAGAAATGCTCAGCACACAGAAATTCCCCTCATAACACTTCTGCATAGATGTTCCAGAAAGCTCAGCATGTGATGTGCTAAGATCCAAGAGATGCGGTGAGATGTTTTGTCACCAGGACAGCCTTCACCCTCTCCTCACCCCCCTCCTAGGTTTCCACAGCACTTTCCTCCTCCCAGAACTCACCAGATACGTGTAAAGCCTTTTCCCAAACAAAATTTTCTGCTGAAGCAACAGCTGCTGGCTTGGCTTGTGTGTATGTTCTTCCATTCAGGGTATTCATCTTGTCCAGCCCTTGACACAGCTCTGAAAAAATGCAGCCGCTGGGTGCTGAGTAGTTTGAACCTGAGAGTGAACCTAAAGCTTTTGTAACCACGCGCTCACAGCAGATACTGTGATCACAGCCGTGCATTTGGCCAGTTCTGCTTTAGAGCGTGTGTTTCTCTGATGGTCCTGCCTTTCTCAAATGTGCTTGTGAAGTTTGTTGCATCAGTGTTTGCACCATTGCTTAAATCTTCCTTGTAGGAAATGCTGAGGTATTTCCAACAGTGGCAAGGGAGAAGATTTCATGTCTTTGTTCACAGTTCTGTAATGCTTGTGTTACATGTATTATGGTAACCACCTAATTCTGTGGCAAAATCGGTAAAAGAGGTACACAGCAGAACTGTCTGCACAGGAAGTATGCAGTGTTGTTGATTTAGTTTGTTACACACACAAACACACACACCCCCCTTACAAATTTCTGCAGTTGAAGCATTTCTGGTAGCAAGGTGTGGGTTTGGGATTTTTAAAAATTTTTTTACATTCTCTATTTTACTGGTAGTTTAAATGTGGTTTTATTCCAGCTTGTACATGTGCTTTTATATAAGCACAGGCATCTAGATAAAATAAGCTGTGTATCTAAATTATTATGATAAATGCTGAGAAGGAACAGAGGTTTATTTGGCTGTAAAAGAAAGTGTAGTAGTTTCTAAATGATTGTGCGTCAAAAACCTTCTGTAAGGAGTAGAGATTTGCAGACCGAATTAAAAAAACAACCAAAAAAACCCACCAAATTGGCTGAAACTGCCCTACTATGCTATAACCTAGGTGAAGGCAGGCTCAGAGATAACCAAATGAATGCTAACCAACAGAAGTTTCACCCCTCAACAAAGAGGAGGGAGTAGAACAGATTCAGGTAAAATTGTGGGCACCGAGACAATGCATCGGGATAGACTGAAATAGTTTCATACCAAGAGCAGTGCTCTAAAAAATGCAGTGTGGGAAGAAAATATTTTTTGTACACTTGATAAAATTAGTATTTTTTAAATGGTGTTTATTTCCTCTTTATCTCATCCTTTTTTAATTTATATTTTTGTGTATGTTTTATAATGTACATAATATATTAGTACAGTAGTACATCTGTATAATTTTTTTAAAAACCCATATAATAGGGGTGCATGCTCAAAAAGTTTTTACTGATGAGGTGCATGATAAAAAGGTTTGGAGACCACTGACATAGAGGACAAGTGGGTGTCATTAAAGCGAACCCATGCTATTCATTGTATTTGGAAGAAGCACATCTAGAAGGTCTTCTCTCTGTGAAAATTATAATTAGGGTAGGGTTTTCTTAGCCTACCATGTTCTGTGCCACAGATAGAAAAATACAGAAGGCAGAAATAAAACCAGGAAGACTGTATAAAGAGGTCTGAGGGGAATTCATGGGACTTTCTGCTCATTCTGGCTATGTGAAATGCTCATAGCTGGTGCCTAAAACACAAAAACTAAACTGCCCTTTTTATTATTACAAAGAGAATATTTGTTGGGAGAGGCAATATCTTGCAGTAAATTAGTAGTATTGGAAGAAACAGGCAGACTTTTGAACACCTTTTTCAGGTCTGAATCAATAACTCCTGAAGTGAATGTGATATATGAAGAAGGTTTTTTTCTCATCTCATTTCTCATCCTGTATCAGCTTCATTTAATACAGATGGTGCCGCCTCCTACAAATGTTTACTTATTTCCTTAAACTGTGATAGCTAAAATGACACAAATTTTGTACGACAGATTTTTTGCAACTAGAGTTTTGTTTGTTTGTTTTGTTTGCAGCACTCTGATGTTAAACTCTGTCAGTGCCTGAGAACTTCTGTTTAGAGGTACTAACTAATGCACATGATCCAGGTCTGCTATCGAAGAAACTTCAGTTTTGCAAAAAGCGGGAACAGTGTTTAGGCTATAGCCATCAGCGTTATTCCCTTTGTGCTTTCAAGTGCAAACTGCCACAGTTTCTGCACAGTAAAGCAAACTTTCACTTTGAAAACCTTCCCAAATGATCCTGTTCTGTAGCTAAACTGATCAGCCAGTGGTTCTGCTGAGGCACACTGAGGAGGTGTGAAAAGAAAACGAAAAAAGAGAGACGTTAGCAATGAATGACTCTGTACGTTTGTTTGTAACGTTTTTCTTGGGTTACTCTTATCATATGGAGGGGTATTTTTCCAGAAAAAAAAATCCCAGTGAAATCTGTAGAGAGTATTTGAAATTAAATAAAATGAAAACACACCTCTTCCCTCTGGATGTTTTTGAGCAGCTGCACACATCATATTGATCGGGGCAGATTATGAAGAAGAAGAAGCCACTGTAGTCTAATTCAATAATGGAAGTAGCAATGGCTGCAAAATTTTCCAGAATTGATTCTCATTTTTATGAGATTTGATCTTTTAGGAGAAAAACCTATAACTTGCCAGTGTTAGATAATTCACTACAATTTACAGTAAATGGTTCCAATTCTGCTTTTCCCATGCCTTAGAATACACAGTTTTTTGGTGGTTGTTTTTTTCTTTTCACATTTTCTAACTTCAACTTCTGATAGTTTTGCCAGGTATACTGAAAAAACTAACACTGATTTTTTTGTTCCCTATTGCCATTACATGTATTTTATGGTCTTGCAACTCCTTAGCTCTCTCTTCAATAAATTGAATTGACTGACCTTCTGTGATACATTTCACTGAGAGAGGTTTTCTAATTGCTCAGCAATTTTCATGTCCCTTTTCAGGTTTCTCTCTACTTTATCAGCATGTCAAAACTAGACATGCTGTTTCAGCAGGCAGCAGCAACTCCAGATATGATACAACTTCTTTCCTCCCTGTGATTTCTGTTTATAAACGTGAGGTAATAGGAACGTTGGGGTTTTTTGGCCACAGAATCATCTTGGCAGTCAGTAATCTACCATGACCCGTTTGTCCTTTTCATTTTGTGCTTCCCAAGACGAAGTTTCATGTCAGGTAAGTATAGCCTCTACTCTTTGCTCCTAAATGAATGAGCTCATCGATGACCTTATTGAAATGCATGTTTGCTTGCCCTGGGCTGCCAAATGATCAGGTCACCCTGTACCAGTACCCTCTCCATGTCATTATTTACCCTTCCCTCAGGCCTTGTGTCATCTATGAAGTTTGTCAGCGATACTCTGCTTTCTTCCAGGCCATCGATAAAGATGTTAAAAGTATTTTAGAGTCTAGCATAAATCCCAGTCAGACCCCAAAATACATCCTTTGCAGACAGGTACATAATGAGGTGTTGGTGAGACGGTTCCATGATCTGGAAGGGTGGGGCATATAGGCAGAGGTTTGTTAATTAAATATAATTTCTAATTATTTTTTAAAATAAAATTATTTTGCCACATCAAGTCAGAGAAGTTTCTTATATCACTGCTTTCACCTTTGCCATCCTAGCTTCTTACCTTGCTGCAAAAATGCTTCCTGGCTGCTCTGGGAGAGGAGTTGGTTGGGATCGTTCCCTGGAAGTCCTCAGAGAAGTGAAAACCTCGGATGTGGTTCTGTTTTTTCTGAGTATTTGTTTGCTAGTTTGGAGGTTGGTAGAATCAAAACTGGGTGTGGTGGTCTCTCAGCCAGGGAAGTTGTTAACCACTTTGAAGAGTCCTCTTGTAATTTGCATGGGTATGTGTACCAGGGACGGGCAGAAATGTCCGATTTGGGGTGTGGAGCCAGTGTTGGCAATGGTTGCAATTTTTACGAAATCTTTTTTTTCCTTACTTAGTGTTTTCTCCAGTCGTTCAGCCAGGATATCGTGTCACCATTTTTACAAGCCATCAAGCAAAAAAGAAAGAAATGTGAGCCTTATGGGCACAGGGGGAGACCAAATAATTGAAATTGCAGAAACGAGAGTTTGCAAACCCTTTTTTTTTTGTTTCTGTAAAAACTCATGGCTGTTACAGCAGGTACGGGACGTTGGGACCATAACTCCAGATTGCCAGCCTGTGTCTTGCAGGTGTGCCATTTTGGCATTAATCAGCGCTGTGCCTCACAACGGCCGAGGGCAGTGCGAGGCGCGGTGTGGGGCTGGGCTGCCGCGGTTTGAGCTGAGCCAGGCCTGTGTCAGCAGTGGGGCCCTGCTTTGGAGCCTGCAAGTGTCGGCAGGGTGACCTGCACCAGGCGCCCTGCGGACTCACCGGTGGCTGAGGGGAGGAGGCGAGGCGGGTTGCCCGGCGGCGGGCGCCGGGGAAGCCAGTGGGCGTCGAAAGGTGAGGGTGGGCTGCCGGGCGGGCGGCGGGAGACTACAACTCCCAGCCGACATCGCGGCGGTGGCTCAGGGGCGGGGCGAAGTGGAGAACTACAGCTCCCATGGTGCCGCTGGGCCGGCGCCTGGCGGCTGTTCCGGAAGAGGGCGGGAGAACTACATCCCCCAGGGCGCCCCGCGTGGCGGAGAGGGGCGGGGCGCTGCCCTGGCCCTGGACACGGCGGGGCGGAAGCGGCGCGGCGGGGCCGGGCCGGGGGTGCGAGGCGGCGATGGGCGGTGGGTGCGGCGCCGGGCCGGGCCGGGCCGCGGCAGTTGTAACCGTTGAAGGGGGCGGTTGCTGAGTGTGGGAGGGGGCAGAGGGGTGGCGGGTCGAGGCGCTCGCCTCGGGTTTGCTGCCTGTCAACGGCCCCGCCGGCGGCGCCTGCTGCTCCGCCGGCCGCGCCGGGCGGTTGCTGCCCCTCGCCTGAGAGGCCGGAGCGCCCGGGGGGGCAGTCGCGCTTTTGGAGTTGGCCCGGCCGGCCTGGCCCGTGCCTCGTCCTGGCGGCAGGGGGTGAAGCGCGTCGGCACCGCTTGGGCGGCTGCGGCCGGTGTCGGAGCGCGGCCCGGGTGGCCGAGTGGCTGCGGGGCTCCGCATTTGCATGGGGCGAGAGCTGTTCTTAGGGATGCTGGTGGGGCATGGTGCTGTTGGCCTGAGGGCTCTCGCGGTCTTTTTTTCTCACCTTTTAAATATTTTTTTCTTAATGAGTGACGCTGGGAGATTTCTGTTAAATAATGTCAAAGCGAAATGATGATCTCAAACCATTTGGTTTGCTTTCTGCTTCTAGATCACTTTTTGCGAACTGGTGGCGTTGAAGAAACTGAATGAATGGAACGGTTTGGGCAGATAGGAAGTTTGCATTTCATGCTCTCCGCTTACCACAAGACACAAACAACACTGTGCCTGTGAAGTGACCTGGAATCATTGGAGCTGTGTGTCCTGAGGGACTCTGAGGACCTCTGAAGGTAAAAAAGTGTTGGGCAGCGTTCTTTCCTAACCCTCCGTTGCCTTGAGTATTAAAAGGAGGATCCTACTCAGTAGCGTTGCCAGCCCTCTCCCCACATTTACATCATCTTTTAGGTCTTTTGCCTGTTCTGCTTTCCTGCAGAGCAGTCAGATCAAGCATGTTTTCTGAGAAAATGCCAGCAAATGCAGCCTTACTCTTTGTCAGGTAAAAGGAGTTTCTTAAATGCAGTGGCCTGCTGCTGGCTGAAGGGAGTGAGGGAGTGATTGCTGTAACAGGATAAAAATATGCATATTTTTGTATTCCCCTCTGCCATGGTACAGTAACGTCTTAAAATGCTTATCTGTTGTCCAGTCTTACAGTTGACTTTTTTGCCAGAATACTTGCTTTTGTGCTGTTCTGTGTTTTTTCTTTTTGAACTCTACTGGCTTGCCCTTTTTTTTTTCCCCTTCTATGAAGTGCATGCATCTAGTCATTCCTTTGAATGTTGCTGCTAACGTGGCCTTTGCCTTCTCTTTTATGAGCTGGTACTTTGAAATTTTTACGTGTTCCACTTCTTTCAAAAAAGAGTATAATAGCCTGTGAAGCACTTCTGCTTGAGTGCCTGTTTACTGCTGCCTTGTGTTGTCTTATATTCATGGCACAGCTTAGTTTCAGCCATAACTTGTTTGAAACAGCTTCTGCTGTTAGAATAAAACGTGCTGGCAGTGCCACATGAACAAACCTTCTGTAAAAACACTGGAGGTTCTTGCTGACAGCCTATAAAGGCCAAGTATTTCCATTTATTATCAGCCTTTATGTCTTTATAAATAATGTCATCTTCGGTAGTAGTAATGTTATTTTTTGGTAAAGTAAGCTTATTCTAAGACACCTCCTACATACTGTTCTGTGTAGAACCTTTTGCGAAGTGTGGCATAATCTGGTAAACATGCCGTGTCTTTCTTCATGGTCTTCTCTGGTAACTATTTCTTGCTGACTATGCTTACTACTCCCATTAGAGCTCTGCCTGGGGCTGGAAGGATGGTTCTCTTTTTAACAGAGCAAAGGATGCCTCATTTAAGTGGGGGCATGTCTACTGTAAATGAAGATGCATTGGATGTACACAGCAAAAGGACAGAGTAGTTGACCACACTGTGTCAGGAAGAACTTCTAGTTCAAAATTTGCCTAAAGTGTTGTAGAGTTCTTCATCTGTTCTGTAAGTAGTTGAAGTGTTAGGCAGAAGCATTGAGGGGACCTTTATTATAAGGAATTGGGCGTGTGCTCTTGCCCTGGCACTGTCTTGTCCATACTGAAAAATCCATGTGTGTTCTTTCTGGGGCAAATGCCACACAAAGCCACCTGCTAGATTTTGGGGACTGTAGCCACCTCAGCTGCTTTCTACCTATCCCCAGAGGCCTGCATTACAAGGATTGAACGTCAGTAGATAGCCATGTCCCTTTTACCAAGTGGGTAATGAACACTGGACAGTGCTTTCCTTTACTGTTTGAGTTTTAACCCTTCATTTTGCTTGTGAGCTGCTCTTGGTTGCCAGCTGACATCAACTCTGCCAAGTCCACTGTATGCCAACACACAGAAAGCTGGCCAGAAGCGTGTGGTTGTGTTTTAATATTTCCAGCACCAGTGTTCTGCACCTGTCAGCAGGGAAGTTGTATCTGAAAGTAAGACTCTTTTGAGCCAGTTGTTTTCTTTCTGCATGTTAGGTACAAACTTGATAGGACTTTAATTGTAAGCATTTATATTAAAAGGCAATGGCAGCAAACCGATGGACAAAAAATGTCCTGCTTATGTTCTTTTTTGCTGGACTCTACTCTGAGGATGGAGCTTGTAGGTTCTTGCGATTCTTCTTCCCAGAAAAAGCACTTTCTAAAGAGAAGAGTCTGTTGCAGAGGGTTCCTCTTGCAGTGAATGTGACTGCAATATAGTGGAAAATCCAGACCAGCCTGCTCACCAGCCTGTTCTGCTGCTTGCCCTGAGAGGGAGTTCCCAGAGGATCTGCTCAGCTCTGAGCTCAGCTGGGCAGGAGCCGGGCAGCACAGCTTTGGCCCTGGAGTTGCCACTTGCCCTGTTTGCTTTGTGAGAAGTTTGTGAAGGGGAGGGGATCCCTCAGTGAACTCAGTGGGGGTGAACAGTGAGGTCAGCCCTATACAGCAACTTGCTCTCTCCCTATTCTGCTCATCCAATGACCTGTGTACCTTGAGCTAGATGCTAGGGTATCAAAGGAGAATATAAGTACATAACTAAGAATTAAATACTTCACAGAGTATTTGCTTTCAGTCTGGACTTGATTCTATGTCTTCTAGATAAATAAGCCCAGATACAATGTTTTCTCCCTGTCGATATTTGTCCTAGCTTATAAGAGTTCACAGCTTGTGGATTATTGTTTAAGTACAGTTGTGGTATGCAAACTTTGCAGTATTTTAAATGGGTGCTGCTTGTCAGTTCACCAAAAATCAGTTCTTACTCATTGCTGAGGATGCAGTTAAATGAGGCACACTCTCTCTAATATCCCTCCTTGAATATGGAAATTAAACATAGGGGATGATACGGGTACACATCATCTCTCCTCCCCAACCCTGTTAGCCAGTTTCAATCAAGTAGAGGAGCAGATGGGAGGGAAAAGAAATAAGAACGGCATTTTTAGCAGCAAATATTGGTGCCTTTGAAACTCCCTGTTTGATTTGCACCTTGTTTCATAGTTCCAGAATTTCTTATTGGCAGGCCTGACTTGAGTGCTCATGTTTTTCCTTGTGAATGTTGTGTTTTAAGGCATTTGCTGTTTCCAGTTGCGGTTCATTCAGTTGCAAAGAAGCTAGACCAAAATATTTTGATCAAAGTATGTGGGAGAAGGGAGGTAGAGCAAGCAATAGACAAGAGCTGATTAGATAGTAGCTCATGTAACCAGACTAGCTCTAGCTGCTGAGTTAACTTCAATTTTTTTTTTTTTTTGGCAAGTGCATCAAGCCTGATTTATTATAATCCATAGATTTAATCAAGCACAGAAAATGCATGAGCACAACGGGCATGTGAGAGTCATGTGACATGTTGCACTATCTGCAAAACATTCCATGTATTAGCAATCAATTACTCATTAAAGTCACAGTATTGTCGTAAGTATAAGCACATGTGGTATCTGTATTTTCCCATGCCTCCTTTGACCCTGAATTTACACAGTTTGTGAGCACGACCCTGCAAAGGAGGGCATAAGTGACCCCTAATACAGGGAGCCAGAGCAAGGTCCTCCTGCCAGCACATGAAGGCCTTTCAGTTTTGGAAGCTCTTGTCACCTTGCTCCCATGGAACAGGGTACCCCCCATGCATTGTTTTAGTTCTTCAGAAACACCACTGTATGTATTGTGGCGTTATTGCAGCATTATCATAATTTCCAAATTTGTCTTTCAGTGCTTCCTTCATGTTCTGTCTCTAGCGCCTAGATACATTTCTCTGCTTCCCTAATGGCATTCCTGCATCTTGGCATGGCTGTGAACAGTCTGGAAGAGCTTTTTTGGCATGCTTGTGGTTCTTAGCTTTGCTGTAAACACAAGCTGTGAAAGCCGTATGGGATGGCAGGCTAAAAATAACTTCTACCCTTGGTAATCTCTTAAGGAAAGATAAGTCTTCTGCCTGGGCGCTGTGGATGGATTCTCTGCAGTTCCCTACAGTCAGGATCACAAATGGCAGTGAGCTGTACCGTCTGCTCTGGGGACAGAGTTGCTGTTGCTCTGTCAGTTGCTGTCTCAGAGAGAGCAGCCAGCGCAGTGTGGCTGGGAGAAGGGCAATATCCATGCCTTGAACTCACAGATCTAGCGGATGCTGGCTAGTACTGTAGACTTGCTTAGTTCCTTTGATTCCAGCATGCTGGAAAAGGAAGACATGCATATCCTGAGGGGACGTTGCATAAGAGGAACGATGTTCAGGAGTTTGACGCTGCTGGGATAACTTTGCATTTACTGTCAGAGGAGTTACTTACTTGACCCTCTCTTTCCTTACAGCAGCAAGGGCGCAATGATGGATAACCGTTTTGCTACAGCGCTAGTAATTGCTTGTGTTCTCAGCCTCATCTCCACCATCTATATGGCAGCTTCCATTGGCACTGACTTTTGGTACGAATACCACACCCTGTCGCCAGCTGAGAATGTTAGTGAAGCTGGTAGGAGCATCTGGGAGGAATTTGTCAGCGAAGAGGCGGATGAGAAGACCTACACAGATGCGCTCTTCCGGTGCAACGGCACAGTTGGATTGTGGCGGAGGTGTATCACTGTACCCAAAAACTCTCACTGGTACAGCCCACCAGGTATCTCCAGAGCAATTAACACTTCCTGACCTTGCCTGGGGTGGTATGTGCTAACTTCCTCACAACGTATTCATGCCACTTTGTTCCACCAGAAGGCTTATTTCTAGCTTATGTGTTTGGGTTTTTTAAAATAAAGACAGACTAAATTTTTAAAGAAGTGAAAGGCAAAATGGTCTGTGGCTGTCAGTGCCGCAGACTCTGGATTTGACATGTGATACTTGATCTAAATTTAGTCTGGTAAAACTTGAGTTTCTTTTGCATCTGCTGTCCAACTGGGGATACAGTTATAGTTGCTCTGCCAGTCACTATCTTTTGAGGAGAGATCCTGGGATCCAGCAATGGAATAAAGATACTACTTTATCAGAGAGGCACTTACTGCTTTTAGCTAGTCATTCATTTTGCTCACGTGTCACAAATGTCCCACTGTTGCATCAGCACATTCTGGACTCCTTGTACAATAGTGCTGGATATAGAATGAAATATTTGTATTCTTTTTCACAATGGTTGGGGGCTATAAAAGTGTGGTGAGCAATTATTTTAATTGCTTTAAAGTAGATTTTGGACCATATTGTGTGTGTGAAGCCCTTCATTTTGAACCCTCTTAGAAAAAGGTACTTTCAAACACTTTTTCTGGAGAAAAAACATTATGTGAAATACTTCCCCCCCCAATGAAAATACTTATTTTGGAAGACACTTAACCAGCTCTGCTCAATAGTATTCCCAAAGCAAAATCTGAGGCATAAAAGGGGAGAAATTTACTATAAAGGAGCAAATATTTTCTGTTCTTTAAATAGTCCTTTCTATCCCATTTTTGAATGAAGTGTTTAGTACAGTACTACATTCTGCACATGGAGATCAGCACAGCTCAGTTAAGCAACTCTGAGTAGAAGAGTATGTAACAACATAGTTGAGCATCATATGCCACATTTCTTTCCTGGGCCAATCTGTCAAGCATGGCCCAGTTCTCTGTGGATAACCCAGGTAAGCTTGATGATTCTGCGTGTTTGAATGTTGTCCCTTGTTGTAGTAACTACATTATGCTAACTACATTATGATAAGGCATCCTACAGATCTGTTTTGAGAGGTAATTTTTTCTCTAATGTTTTTGCGCTAAAATTTTTTCTCTGAGGAGCTTCCCAGCTTAAATGGTTGGGAAAGGAGGAACGAAAGCGGGGGGATGGGAGGGAGACATCTAACGGTAATTTTTTCTTTTTTCCCCCAGAAACCGATATGACTACAAACTGCATCAGTTTTTCCCTCTCTGATCAGTTTATGGAAAAGTACATAGAGCCTGGAAATCACAACAGTGGCACGGATTTGAATCGAACTTGTAAGTGTCATTCATGTCTGACAGGTAAACAAGTAGAATGGAAAAAAAAAAGACATTTCTCAAATACAGTCACTAGTGAGGGAAGCATCAGTATCTTGCTCTGCCTTCCCCCCCGCCCCCCTCTTCACAGTAGCACAGGCAGTAGGTCGAAGTTTAAAAGGAAAACTTAAGTGCTTTAGCAAAGGTTTTGCCCATCAATGCAGTACAGGAATTTGGGAGTTAACAAATGAAGTTCTTCTGACTTTAGTGGGGCCTTTGGTCCTTTTTAGCTGTGAATGTAGAGTGTGTGATGAAGCAGAAGCAGGGTGGGTAGAAGGGAATATAAGATGGCGGGAGAAGATCAGTTTCTAGCACATTTTCAACAAACTTGTTTTGTGTGTTTTTTCACGTGCAGATCTCTGGCGATTGCAGTTTCTCCTGCCCTTTGTCAGCCTTGGACTCATGTGCTTCGGGGCTCTGATTGGGCTCTGTGCTTGTGCCTGTCGCAGCCTTTACCCTGCCATTGCCACTGGAGTCCTCCATTTCCTAGCAGGTAGGTCTCCTGCCATCGACCACTTGCCCTCCCTCCTCCAGAAGCTCATAGTGATGGCCAGAGCACTTCAGTGGTGAGCTCATTGTGCTTTACTGCTTCCTTCCCCAGGGCTTTGTACGCTGGGCCTGGTTGGCTGCTATGTAGCTGGGATTGAGCTGCTCCATAAGAAGCTGCCCCTGCCTGATGATGTGAGGGGTGAATTTGGCTGGTCCTTCTGCCTAGCCTGTGTCGCGGCACCTTTGCAGTTTATGGCAGCTGCTCTTTTCATCTGGGCGGCTCGCACCAACAGAAAGGAATTCACTCTCTTGAAAGCGTACCGTGTAGCATAAGTGCTGCTACCAAAGTATTGGGTTTCCATGTTATAGCCTCTTCTCCCCCCAGCCCTCAATACTTTTTTCTTTTTAGTCAGAATTTTACCTTGTACTGCATGCTTCTTGCCAGTTGAGACAATTTAGCCTGCAGGCCCTGAAGACAAAGAACTCTGGGCTAAATGACCAAACTCTGCCAGAAGTCTGCGAACTTGAACAGGTTTTTAAATTGTGGTTTTTTTAAGAATTATTATTAATTTTTTTAAGCTTCATTTGGTTGTTGAATATCCCCTTAGTTAGGTGTACATGCCCCTTCCTAATTTTATTACCCTGTCAGCCTGGAGGAAATAGGAGTGGTGGTGTGGGGTGGAAGAGAGATAGGAAAAGAAAAGATGCAGGTAGGCAAGAATGGGAACCTCGGTGCACAAATAATAAATAATCAGGAGCTGTCTGCTGTGTGACCTAAGCAGGCAGTACCTACAGAGAGCACCCAAGAGACGTGGGGGAACTCGGAAACCTCTGTTATGGAAATACTGTAGCTAAATCAGTCCTGTAGCTTCGCTTTGGGTCTCTTATTCTCCCTAGTTTGCTACTTTTTGTGGCTTCTGCCAAAGCTGATGCAGGCAGAGCAGCCGGCTGTGGGAGTGCCTGCGCAGCACACCATCCCGAAGTAGACTCTGCGTTCACAGTTGCCGAGGAGCAGGATAAGTTGGCCCATGTGGAGCTTTGTGCTGCTCTAGCTGCACTGCTTCCAGGACCCAAGCTACTTTGTTATCTGCACTACATGTGATTGGGCACTCTAATCTTAGCTTGTGGTGCTTTTGCTTGCTGTGAAATAAGGCTTTCCTCTCTCTTGTGTTGAAAACGATCCTTCACAAGTTTTTTGTTTTTAATTTGGTTTAGTGTACGTGTGTATATGTACATATATAAACTTAACTTTTT
Source organism: Balaeniceps rex (assembly GCA_013401315.1). Classification (NCBI taxonomy): domain Eukaryota; kingdom Metazoa; phylum Chordata; class Aves; order Pelecaniformes; family Balaenicipitidae; genus Balaeniceps; species Balaeniceps rex. The sequence continues at coordinate 79,562 of VYZW01053114.1, forward strand.
TTAAAGCTCACCTATTTATCCTATATAGCACACAACAGGGTTTTTTTAAAAGGTGCTGCTGTTTTCCCATCTTGCCCCAAACCTATTGTTTAAATGAAATAATAATAATAAAAAAAAGCTCAGAAATTTTCAGCATTGCATGAGTCTGATGGGAGGGTGAGAGAATGGTCTGAAGTGAATTTTATTTGGGGAAAGAAAAGCCGATGTCTAGATCATTCTCTGTTTTCAGGGAAATGTCATCAGAAACAGAGATGTTTGGTTAGGGTTTTTTTTTAATTAAATTATTGGACTCCTGCTAACTTTAAATTTTCTCCTGCTCATCATTGGGGGGCACAACACCCCATAATTTCTAATCAGTTCACAGCTTCTGCATGTATTTCTTCTAAATCACTGCAACTCTAGCCAGACTGGGTCCCATGTCTTACCTAGAAAGCAAAGTTCCAAGACTAAACTGTTTAGTTCTGAGGCCTTAACTCTCCTTGTTTCCTTACTCCATGCTTAACAGAAGAAATATGTCATAGAAGAAACATGTCTTAGAAGAAATAAATCCTGACAAAATGAATAAGTCTGTGATAACAAGGATTCTGTGAGATACTGTTGATGAGAATGACACAGAAATAGGCATTTTTATCTCACAGCTGTTTTTTTAATTTTGTTTTGTGCTCCCCCCCCATAGGTGCTTCTACCCAGGCTGTCTTTGCTGGGTCAGCAAACAGCCCTAGTCACTGAAGATCAGAGATACCTGCTAGTATCAGTTCATTTTTTTTATCATGTGTGTGATAGGGATCAAGCTACTTCTCCTTTTATTATCATCATTGGAGTCTTTACAAAATGAAACAAGGATGATGATGAAAACCAGGATCACTGAAAAAACAGCAGCAGGCTGTTCAAGATAATCCTCTTTCTCTTGCTGTGTAGTAATTTTTCACTTCTCCTCCTGAACCAGCTTCTTTCTCTCTCTACAATGTCTGGGCCAATTCTAATCCTGTGGGAGGGGATGTGGTGCTTTTGTGCAGTATCTGAGAGTAAATGAAAATCTGTGATGCTGATGTGTATCGATATGGTGCTTTTTCAGAGTCATTAGTTATCTCTGATTTAGGTAGATAAGACCTAACTGCTCAGCTTGTCTCGTTCCTCATTTGTCAGAAATATTAGGGCATGCAAGCCTCAGCTCTGGTCAAAAGGAAACACTGCTGGTTATTTTACCTAGTATAGTTTGGGGTTTTTTTTTCTTTTTTCAGGAGCTAGCAGAATAATCGTATCTTGTGATTTTAATCTGAGCAATGGGCATCATGTGTGCTTGCTCTCTCCTCTTTTATCAGACACCTATTTTTCTGAAGTGTAAATCTCAGTTTTCAAACGTTAACATTCTTGCTTCCAAAAGAAGGATTGTTATGGAGAGAAAAGGGAATGTTAGAGGTGCTGTCAGTCCTTTCTTGATCATTTTAAGTATCAGCAAAAACAAGATTGCCTGCTTTCGTCTGTCTCGGAAAAATGCTGCTGGTTTTCTCTGCCCTGAAATGAAGAAAACAGGCTTTAATTGATCCTTGATGTGGACTATTTAACTAAACTGAGGGTCACCTTTCGGTTTTGGGTTTTTTTTTTCCCCTTCACGCTTGTGTAAAGATTTCTTCATCAGAATGGATTTCAGTGAGAAGCAGATTTCATACAGAAAGATGATTATCCCTCTCTATTGTCTGGGGTGATGGATCTGCATGTAGCTGTCTTGCTTTGTAACTGTGCTTTGCTCAAGGTGTAAAGGGAGCAAGAAGAGTTCTTGGGCTGCTGACTTGGGTCCACTAAATAGTGTTGGAGGAGGACAGAAAAACAGGGTAGACACCGAGGATGGAGTAATTCTATGAAAGAGAGATGACTAAGCACACTAAGATACTGAAACAGATCTTGACCCAGAGTGTGTGGTACAGACCCTTCACACTGGCAGTTCCGCATGCCACATTCAGAGGTTGGCTGCATTCAAGAGAAGCTTGAGGTGTGTCTGTATGTTTGTGGTCACATACGTATATGCAAATACAGACACCCTTGCATAAAAAAGTGAAGAGAGTTCCAACTCTGGAAGAAAGTTGTGAGATCAAAGGCTGATTTGTGTTCCTCAGTTTTTTGTGGTCTGACCATGGGAGATGTTGACTGATACTGGTTCAGTGTTGGAGATAGGGATGAGGCAGATACACACACAGTGAGATCAAAAGAGACCAAAAAAAGGCATGTCCTTGTGTGTCTACATGCACGGGGAGGGGGGGGGGAATGGCACACATCTCTAACACTGTTGTATGGGCCAGTGAAAGTGAAGAGAAGGCATATCAAAGGAGAAGGAGAAACAAAAGAGGAGGAATCCCGTCAGACTGAGTGAGGACGCTTGACACTGCATGGGAGCAAGCTCCCAGGACTCCAGCATGAACTCCCCATGTGGTGCTGTGTAGCCAGCATAGCAAAGGCCACCCGCTGCTCCTTGTCGTGGTTTAGCCCCAGTCGGCAACTAAGCACCACGCAGCCGCTCGCTCACCCTCCCCCTCCCCGGTGGGATGGGGGAGAGAATCGGAAGGGCAAGAGTAAGAAAACCCACGGGTTGAGATAAGAACAGTTTAATAATTGAAATAAAATAATAATAATAGTAATAATAATAATGATAATAATAATAATAATAATTGTAATGAAAAGGAGAACGAGAGAGACAAACAAAACCCAGGGAAAAGAAAACAAGTGATGCAACCGCTCACCACCCGCCGACGGACACCCAGCCAGTCCCCGAGCAGCGATCGCTGCCCCCCGGCTAACTCCCCTCGGTTTATATACTGAGCATGACGTCATATGGTATGGAATAGCCCTTTGGTCGATTTGGATCAACTATCTTGGGCCGTGCCCCCTCCCAACTTCTTGTGCACCTGGCAGAGCATGGGAAGCTGAAAAAGAAAGTCCTTGACTAGTCTAAGCATTACTTAGCAACAACTAAAACATCAGTGTGTTATCAGCATTCTTCTCATGCTAAATCCAAAACACAGCACTATGCCAGCTACTAGGAAGAAAAGTAACTCTAACTCAGCTGAAACCAGGACACTCCACCACCACCACTACCTTCCTGTCCACCCACAGCGGTGTAAGCAAGTGGGTCAACTCTCCTCTTGTGCTTATGAGAAGCCCATGAAGGTTCTGTCCCCCGAATCCAAGGTGGGCAAGCTGCATTTGTCCTTCAAACGTGCTCCTGTGAGAATGTTTCTTCTTCATGGGCTTGGGCTTATTTTCCTGCCAACACTGTGAAACCACTAGGAAAGCAGGACTAGCAGAAAGCTGCACAGAGCAATAAAGTGTTTAGTCTAGGTAGCACCTTCTTATTTTTTCCTCCAAGTCACATTTTCCCTGTCCTCTCCCCCCTGCTCCAAACAACTATGAGAAGGGGCTGGTCAATGAAGCTGCGAAGAGGGGGTTTATTGTTGTGGTTGTAAAGGCAGCTCCCACTGGTATTAGAGGAGAGATTGCTGAAAACAGGAGAATAGTCAATCCCATTTCCTTACTTTAATAAAAAAGCAGTATAGAGCAGACAAGAAATTGCTTTGTTGTGTAAAGGGGACAGTTTGCCACTTAAGAAAGGAGTGTGTTGTGGGTGCAAGTGATAGCATAGTCTTGGATGACCCAAAAGGCCCTTCTAATCTGTTGTCATGCCAAAAACCATGCGTGGTGGTCTAGTTTTCCTTCTGGATTGTGTGCTGGCCAGGTGGTCCTTCCCTCATGGAAGGTCTGGTGTAGTCTTTTTGCTACAGTGATAATGAATGCCTCCTCTCCCCTCATCTAAAATGCTCTGAAGTGTGTTTTGAGAAAGGTGTTTGAATTTTTTTATTTTTAATGTTTTTTCTGTTCTTTGTCACTTATGGTTGGCACCAAGTTATGTACCAGCTCACAGTCTCTCTTGCAGTGCTGTCTTAGTTCTGTGATTCAAGGTAACAGCTTCCAAAAAGCTCTTTTCTATTCACTAGCATTGTGTGTACTCAGCCAGCGCCTGCTATTCAAAAAGAAATTGTGAAATGTCAGCAGCGTGTCATCGTTATATCTTGGGCTGATTGTCCACCTCTATCTGTGTGTATTTCCTGCTTGAGTAGATTGTGTATCTCAACAGAGAGAGGATAACATCTTGATGCTGCTTTCCCCTCCGCCCCCATTTCCTCAGGAATAGCTAGTTTTCTGCTATAGAGCTGCTTTATAACCTGGTTTCTAATACGAAAGGATCAGAAGTTTGCATGTTTACTACTAACTCTTCTATTGCTGTAGAATATTATTCTCGTCCTATATTTTTAAACTACAGCTTTCAAAACTACAGTGTGTAAAGTGAAGCCTTTGTTCAAGTTACAGTTCAGATACATGACAGTTGAAGAATGGATACTCGGTAACTGGAAGACTGTATACGTATCTGGATATGGCAATAACAGCCATATGCAAAATTACACTTAACAAGCACCTCTCTGCCTACTGATACATGCCAAACCTTTACACAAACTGATGACCACTGAAAAAAATCCGACAGCAATAATGTATTCCACTCCCATCTCTTTTCTTCCCTTCTAAAATGGCTACTTTTAAAAATAACCATAGGGACAGCGTTTTATTTATTGATCAGGTTAGAGCAATGAGTGTCAGATGTCTCTGTGCTTCCTGCTTTCTGTGACAGACAAGGGTGAAGGAGATAATTGATTTTTGCAGAGGATCCAAGCATCTCTCTAGCTTTGGGTTTTCTGAGGTGAAGATTGAATATTTTCAAGAAAACTACAACCTTTTGTTTAATCAAAATTAATTATTGCTTAATCAAAACTGTCCTAAAAAAAAGGTTAGTGGGTTTTTTAATAGCTGCCTTTCTTTTTCCAGCTTTCTCAAGTCTTTCAGCTGCATCTTTTAAAGCATTTCTTATATTAAACAGTTTTAGAATATTACCTTTTTTAGCTTGATGTTTGCAAAGAAGGTGATCTCCTGGTGTATTTTGTATCGCTATCTGAGAAGAGGAAACCCTTACATATTGTAACTTTTTAATGGACCTACCCATTACATCTGTAATTTGGGCTAGTTCTCAATATCAGACATGGATATTTTTTAAAAATTGGAGTACCTGTTAAAAATAAGATTGATCCAAACATGCTTAATAGCATTTCAAAAAGTAATTAATGAGTGACTGTTTCCAGAGCACGTTGTTAGCAAGGACTCTTTCTGTCCCAAGTTATGACCTACTATGTGTCCGGGTCTTTACAATCAGTCCTTTTTCTGTTCAGCTTCCACAGCTGAATGCACTTGAGTGTATTTTGCTGCACATTAACTTGATTGAGCCGTGGTTGAGGCCCATTCTCTGTTGTAACTTCACCTTTTATCATCCTCGTGATAAAAGGGTTACACTACAATGCCTCTGTTGTTAGAAAGATGGAAAAGCCCTGTGAAGAAGCAGCAGGTGGCCTCTCTGTGGAAGAACCATCCTCTGTTTGGCACTCTGCCTGGAGAAACCAAGGCAGACCCTTCCCAGTGGAGGGAGCATAGCTCTTTGCCAGTGCCCCATCATGTTTCCATACCCATAAGCTCCGCGGTGGAGACTGGTGTTATCTGTAAACCTCAGTATCTGGTGTCCTTTGCACCATGTCAGGTGAGTGTGAGTAGAGCCTTTCCCAGCAGTGTCCAACCGTGACGTGCCATGAGTATACTCGGGCTAAGCTACTGAATCAGTACTGCACTGAATGATGGGGTTTTTCTTCCTCTGAGGCCAAGTACAGCTTGTACCTTTAGCTAATTTGATTCTTTGGGGGGTTTCTCTGCAGAGTCTGGTAGCTGACACTGTTGGCTGAGTGACCATGGCAATACCATGTTTACATAGATGGTTTCTATGTAAATTCACTGAGAAACCTTCCTCATTATCAGAGGATTTGCCTGTAACAAGCACACGTAAAGAGCGTCAAAGCTGACCATCCAGTATGTTTACACTGGTGTTGATTTAATCGTTGATTGAATCCACCAGTTAATCGCCAAACTGATGTGTGTTTTGGAGCTCTGGCTGGATGAGACCAGGAGTGTGCTGGAGTCGCAGTGCGGAGCAGGTGCCAATTTTCTCTGATGCCTCAGCTCTGCCAGAGCCTTCCTGCCTACAGGCGATGTTGATAGCAGACGCTGGAGAACTGGTTCCACAGCCTCTCCAAATCCTCCTTGGGTCTCAGCCCAGCACTCTGCCATGCTCCCTTACCACTGCTGATTCCCTAATTTGAACAAACTACTTGGGTGGGCAATTTTGCGATCCCTGTGACTTTACTTAAGTAATTTCTCCAACCCTCATCAAATTGCTTTGGCTGAGAAAGGGGTGGGGTTCGTCTTCACCAGAAATAAGCTCTGCGTTCTGAGTGCTTTCTGGGGCTGTTGCAGTAGTTTTTTGCAAACAAATCCCTTTTGTCTTGCACTCAAGTGACCCATTTAACTAGCTAGGTTTGATTTGCATTTTGATGTTTACTTCCACACGAAACAGCAGCAGTGCTATAAAACCACAGCATCTGCCCAGTGTTAGAACTGCTTGGGTTCTCTAAAGGTCTTCAGGTTCTGGAAAGTGATTAACTGTCCACAAATGATGAGGACATCCCGAATGGTGTCAGTAGTGGGATGCTGCTGGAGGAGTTGCCCCTGCCTACTGAGTGCTGAACTGGGAGGTGAGGCATGAAGAGCTGGTGAGCGGGGCACGGGCTGCAGTGGGAAATGAGCAATCCCTGGGCGTGGGTCACAGGTTCTGGAGCAGCTTCACCGTTCTGCTTGAGTCACTGCAGACCTGCCCAGGAACAGCACTCGGACAACTCTTATCAGCCATGTGAGGGACAGCAGCATGGACAATACTCAGTGATTTCCCCTGTGGGCCTGGGGTTGAAGAGGAGACTGTAGCAGCCAGGGCTGTCTTCCATGGGGAGCACAAGGAAGCGTGTAGTGTTATGGGGAGAGGAAGCCAAACCTGTTATGGAGCAGACAGGTGTGTTTCACCTCCAGCCACCTTTGTGAGCTGACAGGAGTGTCATCATCCAGGCAATAGACTTGTTATCCCCCTTCTGTGTCTCCTTGCTTCCTTCTCCCAGCTCCTGCACCTATTCTCCCTCTCCGTTCTTTCTCTTTCATAGCCTCTTTTGCCACAATAAATAAACTAGCTACACACTTCAGAGGCACGTTGAGCCGTACTCAGAGGACTTTCAGTCTGTCCACATCCCTGTTACACACCCAGTTTGGGTGTATCTGGAAGCCTAAAGCCAGCTGATTGGAAATGCTAGGCGCAGGAACATTTGTTAGGGCATGTAGCTATGGCCCTGAATGCCTTTAAAGCACTGGCACCCTTTTTAACATGGCCTGGATGCTGTTGGCTCCGCTCTGCCAGGCGCTCATCTTACGGTTTAAATTCTCTGCTTCTAGTGTCTACAGAATGAGAAATAGGACCTTAATTTGCAGTAAAAGATTTACTCAGTACAGTCTGGGCTAAAGGCTCTCAAGTTCCTGCCAGCTGTCTGCTTCTGTTGCACTCCCTACCCTGGGTCATCTTCACCCCAGGAGATGCCAGTAGGGAGCTGACAGCTTCTTGATATTTGGGCATTGTTTGTGTTCAACAAGCTGGCAAGGAAACCAGGATCAACTGATTGAGCAGTGAAGAAAACCCCTGTGGCACCATCATGCACAACGCAGAGATTCTGGTCTATAGGTAAAGACAGTTTGTGGGGAATTTTACCCCCTGTTTTGCAGGGGCTATATCATATATTCAGCTGAGGTTTTTCCTTTATTGTCAGTAATTTCTAGATTAACTGCTAGAGTTTCTAAAAATTATGAGAGTCACCTTTGTCTTCTCACTGAAAAGGAAGATTTTCAACAAAGATGTCACTAATTTCAAGCTTCCCCGACCCAAGGAAAAATCCTGAGAGTTACTTGGAGCAGTGAGAGATAAGTGGGACAAGGAAAGTCAGTGATAATGAAGACTCAGGAGGATGAATTTCAGGCCAAGGTAATGTTTTCTGTAGGTTTCCTATTCTGGGATGTGGTAACTTGGGAGATGCATAAAAGATGCAGGAAATAATTGTTGTTCTTCACTTGACCGTGGTTCAGTCTTAGCTGATGTTGTGTGTTGAAGTTGTGGATAGTTGGGGTATCCTGAGAGGAGTGAACAGCACCTCTAGAAGGTTTAGAAACCATAACCTACGAGATAGGGAGCAATGGAGCCATTATGTAGAAGGAAGGACTCTTTGGGTGGGGCAAGTAATGTTTTTTTACAAAAGGAACTGATACAGACAATGGCTAGTAGTTCTCCACATCCACTGGTGACAGGACAAGAGGTAACCAGATTACTTTGTAGTAAAGGAGATCTAAGGTGATGGACAGAAAAAAATCTTGGTCTAGGCATGCTTGATCCTGTTATATTCCTTGTTCAAACCATCTTCAGGAAAAATTCCACCTACCTAAGGGCTGGTCTGCTGAGTGTTATCAAGAGACACCATTTCTGAGGGACTTCCTGGGCTTATTCCATCACAGAATTTATGAAATACAAATGTCAGAGAAGGTAATTGAGCATGGACCCTCAAATGAGTGTTGTGAAATTCAGTGAAGATCCAAGTACTTGTTTTACCTGAGACCCTGGCTCAAGATGCGTTCCAAAAAGTCACTTATGTAGACTTTCCTAAAATTTTTGTTTATTGTATTTGTTTGAGGTGTATTTAGTTTGGAGCTTATTTAATCTGGTTTCTAAGTGAGACAAGCCCAAGGAAACTATGATGTCTATGTACTTATGATTATTGTCCTTCCTTCCCCTTTAGAATCTATTGGTCAGTTCAAGCCAGAGTTGCTGCAACACTATTTCTTCCATGTTTCCCGTAAAGAGGCCTCACAGAAGACAGGGACTCTGTTAGTGCCTCCACTGAAGGAAGCGTCGCCATCTGAGTCCTTACTAAACAGAATAGTCCTCTGTCTAGATTACAGTTCATGATCATCTTACGCTTTTTTTTTAATCATTGGTGTCACTGTTATACAATGAATAAGAGGTATTATGTATTGGGACTTCTTTAGGTGATTTTGCAAGGGATGAATGAAATGCACTGGGACTTGTTCCTCCTGGTTTGAGAACAAACAAAAGACTAGCCTTGAAATCCTGCAGACACTTGAGTGATGCCATGCAGATCTGGTCTGTAAAATTCACAGTCGCATAAATACATATAGGCATGCTGGTGTTGGGTTGATGGTTGGACTAGATGATCCTAGAGGTCTTCTCCAACCTTAATGATTCTATGATTCTAACTGTTTTGAACTTTAGTGCAGCATTTAAAGGAAGTCAGTCACTTAGTGTAACGAAGAATCACCTACCGATTCACTCTTCACAATATATCTCACATTAGATTCCTGTCCCATTTACGGTGTTTCCTGTAGGAGCGAAATGAGACTACACGTACCTATTGTTTGTAGCCCAGAATTGCTCTCTTTTAGGCATTGATGAATTAGTTCATATGGAGTGACATTAAAAAATTGTCATAAATAGGAGAATAAGAGCAGATGCTTGATATGCAATGAGACTTCTTTTTGATGTTTGTTATGCTGAGTCAGACTGACATGAAAGTGCTCTTATTTTATCAGAAATAAGAGATAACAGATCTTGACAAAAGCAAGATTTGGAAAATAAGTCTGAACTGCAAATAATAAAGCTGGTATTCCTTCTGGCCTTGCAGGAAAGAAGGGAGCTTCATGTTAGTGATATATCAATATCTGCTCTGAGATAGTATTCTTGAGCTTATTCACACAGAAGCACTCGTCAGCTGGTTCCCCAAAAACTTCTTTCAAATTTGCCTCTGAAAATGAGGTTAATTAAGCAAGATTTCTTCATTGTTACTGATTTCTAAGACAGAATGAACTATCTTTCAAATAGGAAATAATTTGTTTCTCGTCATACTCCTTTTCCAACAATAAATTCTGCCCTATCTGAATTCACTGTGTCTTATCAGAGGTGCTCCACTCTTGAGCTCCCCTTTGTTCTCTGTGTCTTTATTTTTTAAGTAAGGTTCTTTCCAACCTACAAATGGCTTCTCTCAGATGAGTTCTTTGAACTCCTTCCAGCTCACGTTATTGAACACTGCACAAATCTTCTCATAGTGACAAAATTTGACAAACAAGAAGAGAAAGAGTAACGAAGAGGTAGGTACGTTAAAATCATGAGTAGTTAAGCCTGGAGAGAAGAGCCGGGTCCAACTAGAAATAATCAAATTTCAAGAGAGTTGCTGGCATCTCAATGCTACAGTGGTGGGCATTTCATATGCTTTGTGGGTGTATGAAGGTGAGGTATATGAAGCTGATGCAGTAGCGCTCATATTCCAAAGGAATTCTCATATACAAGGAAATGTTGTGAGTTCAACTCTGGTATGACCAGATCACACAGTTAAGGGCTTTAAATATAAATTTAAGATTTTAGTGTTAGATGTCAACTTTGTTTCAAAATCTTGCCCTAAGTCTTACAGAAAAAATAAGGAGAAACTTTGGGCCTTTGTTGCTTACCATCAGTTGCATCAGTGGTATAAGGAATTTGTTTTGAAGCTGTGTTGTGGTTTTTCAGCTTATGGAGTTTGTTTTGTTTTGAGGTTTTGTTTGGTTTTGAGGCAAAGAAAATCTTAGTATATGGTTCTAAGTAGGAGAAATGTCTCCCCAGAGATCACTGCACCAACACATCTATTCTCTAGGATTACATTGCTTTGTACATTGTCATAGTGCATGGAGGTTGACAAATTGCGTTGTCTGAGGCTTTATCCTATGAAGACTTATGAAAATACTGGTGAAGGGAAAGTGTCATCCAGTTGAACATTTCCAATCCTTACTTTTTCACAGTGTATCCTACCATTAGCCTGTTAATATCAGGCTTCCAGTTACAGCTCTGTATGATGGTACAGAGATACTTCAGCAAACAGCACAAGGGAGCCCTGATTACACAAGGAAAAATAAATGCACAAGTACAGAACTGAGCAAAAGCTCAGACTTGATGCAGTCTCCCCAATCCCACATGTAGGAATTAAGAAATGCAAATTCAGAAGTGTTCTTTTACTAGCCAAGTACAGTAATTGTAGCCAGAAAAGGTACGTGGAGAAGAAGATGAAAGAAAAACTCACAAGATTTTGGTCCTATCTGGCATTAACACAGTGCAGATAAGCAAAAATTATTTCAGTAGTAGTCTCAGAAAAAATGCTCCCTGTACAAACAGGAAACAAAGCACCAAACACACAATTTGGCAGTGGTTGAATGTGTGAAGACATGCTCAGCGCTGTGCAAGAGAGGATAGCAAACTTGCCAAGCCAAATTTAAACTAGACAGTGGCCTAACTATCACTCCACCACAGAAAGCCAAACTGGAATACCAAGGAAAAGTATAAAGGTTACAATATCAGGAAATACAGAGATTACTGAGAAATATGTTTTGATTGATGGATGTATTTATTTACAGTTAAACTTACTAAACGAGTGGCAAATGATGCCCTCAGTAGCTCTACAAACAAAACAAGTGCTACTGAAGAGCATGCATGTGCATTTGGCTTTTCTGTAGCAAAGCTGCAAAAAATTCTGATGTTTTGGAAAGAAAACAAGTAACATCTTCTGGATAAGTTACTCCAAGAAGTAGACTGCTTGTGTCACTCACTCCAGCAGAGCTTTACAGAGTACTTACAGTAATGGAAGAAATTAAGCAAATAGACAGTATCCTTGTCCTGAAGTACATAAAGCCAGGTGACCAGCTCTGATAGCCCTAGGAAAGTCAGCCAAGATGCGTGTTTGCCTAGGGCTGAACAATTTAAACAAAACTCCCTAAAGAGTTGATTGATGGATGCCTTCAATAAAATAAATATGATCTGATTTGGGGAATATTCTTACAATTTGGTGCCAAAAATGAGTATCAGCAATTTGGGTAGAGTGCTCCCTTGCCATGTGAAGAACACTAGTAACTGGGCAGAGGGGTTGAGAATGCCCCTGGAGACCTGATGTAGGGAATATATGAACCCTCACAGCACAGTAGCTGCTATATTAGAACGTCATGTGCTATGAAAATTTGTACGACTGTGAGGACAACTGGTTGAATGATTCTTCTGTCTCCTAGAAGGAGCCAAAAAAGCAAAACTAAAATGTTTGAGGAATAAGTGCAACATCATACATGGCAGACCTGCTCATCACCAGGGTGATGGCACAAGTCTGGAAAAGTCACCACAAAAAGCCCACATGTTTGTAGCTCTTGTGATATTGTAATATGCTGCCTGCCCAACAGGAGGATTTGAGAACCAAACAAATCTATGTCTTCAGTCCAATAGGAGTAAGAGTAAATATCAATCGAGCCACCTGTGAGCCAATTTCCAGGCAGAAGCCAGGAAGAAACTGAGAGTGGGCAAAGAAGTGGCATGAGCTTTGCCAGTGTTCACACTTGTTCTTCTGACTGGAGAAAAGAGAAGCCTATCTTCTTATGTGTTTCACAATATCACTATGGTTGAGTGTCCAATATAGCATCACTTATGAAAATACTGAAACCTTCAATAAATCTTATGTCAGAGAGTTCAGGAGCTCATTGCAACACGTCGGAGCTGTTCAGAACAAGAAGAACACCTCCAGGCAGAGACAGATGCTGCTTACTGTGCAAATGTGGCTGTGATAGAGGTCAGGGACTTGATGTCCAGTGGGATATACACATGGGGACAAGATGCAGAAAGAGACAATGAAAATACACAACTTCCAAATGTACTGTGGAGCGAAGTGGGAAGGATGAGTGGCTTAACTGGGGGGAAAATGCACTGAAGTTGAATGTAGCCATTTTAACTAGGTTTATGTGGAGTTGACGTCCTCTTTGCTGCCCAGCCTAGAAGGCCAAACACCCTACCTGAATTTACCCACTACTTTATCACTGCAGATGTTTTTTCTGTGAAGTATACAAGCATTCTTACTGTAGGCAGTTTCTTGGTGTGCTGGGAACTGGGTGAACTCCTGAACTCCCAAGCAGTGACTAGTATCACTGAAGCGATAAGGCATTTCAGCAGGCACAGCCTGTTATCTCATTCCACTGTGTCACAACCAACAACATACTAATGATAAATTAGCACTTACAATTTTAATTGCACTATCTATGTCCTTCAGTGTGGCTTACTCTAAGTACCAGGACTGGTATGAGAAACAGTGAGATGAGCCAGGTAAAGGTTGAAATCTTCCTATACTAGTAAGCAAAAGACTACATGAAATTGTAACCAAAATGCCTTGTCAGGATTATTTGCTCAGCGCAAAAGAGGCAGTTTTACTGGGAATTGAGGAGATCTTTCCGGGGCTGGGAGCTTCCCATGTTGGCAGTTCCTCACTATGGCTTGAGGGCTCTTGGTCACACGAGGCACTAAATTATTCAGCATTCAGAGCACAGCAGCATCCAGCCCTCACCTAACCTGTCCTTGGGCACAAAGGTACAGGCTTTGATCACATAAATCCTTGTCGTGTAAGGGAGAAAAGGACTGGCACTGGGACCGCAGCTGTGGTCAGTTACCCACTAAAAGCACAAAGCCTGAAGATGAGATGTTATACACGCAGCATGCCCTCAGCTGGGGGCTGGTCAGAAAGGAAAGAAACACAAACCAGCCAGGTGACCACGGTGACTGGCTCAGAGCGTTGCCTCCCCAGTAGAACAAATTGCAGAGCCGTCTCCTCTTTTCCTCCTGAAAGGTGGAGCTCTTTTGACTCTCCTGATGTTTTTCCTTTTCTTTTTTTCCAAACCTTTTTATATACCAAGTATGAAACCCAGAAGACAACAATTTCCGCAGAAGTGAAGAGGTGATGAGTCATGAAAGACAAACAAGGTAGTGGTGGCAAATATGAGTGTTTGGCAGGGGTGTATGCGTGCAGAGAAAGAGAGAGGGTTTGAAGGGCCCGTGAAACGATGTTAACTGTGTAAGCAGAGTACAGTATGTGAACTTGGGCTTGATAATTCAGATTGTGATTGGGGAAACAGTGAAGAGTTTCCCTACAGAGTACTTTAATAAATATAAGCTTAATCATATGTCTCTGTAGGGGTTAACAAAAGCCTGGCCTGAGCAACAGCAGAGGGATTCCAGGAACACTTAAAAACTTGCCACACGCAGCGCTGGTTGATGTCAAGAAGAGAGAGCAGCTAAACCCTTGTTCTCCAGTGCCCCTCCTAATAAATCTACAGCGGTAACCTTGAGCTCACGGCCAGCCTTCAACAGGGCTACAGGGAAGCAGATCGTGAATCATCATAATAGCACCTTCAGGGAATGCTTAATATCACGTTTCCTGTAGGAGTAGGAACACCACCTAAAATTTAGCCCATTATTGGCTTTTTCTTTATATGCTCAGGCATCAAACATAAAAGACACTAGTCTGTACACTGGATGCATTCTAATAAAGCAATCTGGATAATGGAGTGGAGGTAGTGTAACGCATATCTCCTTTTCTTCAGGAAGTCTCTAATTGCCTGTCTTTTAAAAGTGGAAGATTCAGAGCTCCCAAGTGCTCCATGATCTAGACAGGACCAGCTGCTGTTATGAATGGAGGCCTTCAATAAAAAAGCAGTTTTCTGTCTCTGTTGGTACCTGAGGCTTGAGACAGTACTGGCCTGAGTCTTCAAGCTATTTATGATGGTGTAGGTGAAAGTGGTAAGTTGGGACAAAAGGTGGAAGGAGAGAAGTCTGAGATGGCAAGTGCAGAAGCAGGAAAACTTTTAGCAATTGAAAAAAAGGAAAATGAAGCCTGAACAATAGGGAAATGAGAAGCTAAAGGAGACAGCATTTGGAGGAGATGACTCAGTGCACAGCAGACTACATAGATAGGCAGCACTGGAATATACTGGCAAAGCCGAGTGAGGATGGTGGTCTAGAGTAGTCAGGGTTGAAATGTACTTGCAAAGGTGGAATAAGAATTTTATGTGCTCCTGATCTGTATTATGCCTTCCCCACCCAGGCCATCCCTTCCTCTGTCTCCCAGGAGGAGCTATGAACACACCTCTGTTTACATTATCTTTACAACCAGAAAAGAAAAATGTGATTTTGCTCTGTTGAGGACTGCCCATGAATTTAAACAACAGAACTCAAAACACTGACACATCAAAACAAGTATTTTAATGGACTTTGGAGTCTGGATGAGTATCATGAATCTTGGTGTCATTGGTATGAACTGGTACCATGGGTCTTCCAGCTTTGTCTCTGACAGGGGTTCCTGCTAAATGGACACAGACATTTATGTTAGCCATTCCTTTTCAGGGAACTCAGAGGCATTTCAGGAACTTGCCTTGGATATTGGAGTGTACGTTCATCTCTGTGTGTGTGTTCCCCGGGCCTCCTGTCGGATGAGGCAGCCCAGCTTCTTGGTGGATCTCATAAACTAAGCAGCCTGAGGTTGTGTCAGTATTTAAATAAGATGCCTTTATTCACCCTGCTCCTGTTTCAGGTGTACTTTAATTCTGGTAATACATACTCTCCTTTAAGTGGGAAATGTCGTCAGGGCTCTAAAATTAGAGCCAACTGTCTAAGGGTGCTCAGCTGATAAGGTATGCCTGTTCTCACCCATCCCTTTGCATCCCTACAAGCAGTGCTCAATGTGGCTCCAAAGAGATGCTCATCTCCCTGGTGGCAATGCCCCCAGGAGGTGATGGGAGCACGCTCCGCATTGCCAGGGCATGCTGCGTTTCTGATGTCCTGGCTACCTGTGGCCAAGGGACATTGCAGTCTTGAAAACCTTTTTGTGGTCATGGCCCTGTTGCCCTGACAGATGCACTAGGTTATGTGATGTCCACCGAAGCCCGACGGTTTCTGGAGGACACAAGACCCTCTCCGTTCCTGAGCGAGCCTGTCCTGCAGGCAGCAGAACGACTGCTTGCTCTGCAGCAAAAGGGGAGTTACAGGCAGACCAGGCTAGGAAATGGATAGTTCTGAAGGCCTGAGCATTAAAGATAGTGTCACTAACAATTGGGATGAGAAGACTGTTAAGTCAGAAAGGTCTTGTCATTTCCAGTGACCAGAGAATGAGGCAGCTGGGCCAGTCCCCCCACGCAGTGACTGCACTCCCTCACAACCTCTCTCCACCTAATGAGAGAGCAGGAGGACAACGAGGGGACACCTGCACGCCATCTCCATTCCATGGGTTGTGTCTCCTCTCCCCGTGCCTTGGGGAAGGGATATGTGAAGGGAAGCAGCTCTGGGTTTCGTGTGTTATGAATGGAGCTTGAGAGGTAACAGATCCTCACGAGGGCCGGAGGCAGCCATGAGGAGGGAAAGGAGCCTGCCAGGGTGGTGTAGCTCTTCCCTAGCACGTGGTCCACAATGTTTGTCCCGCATCCAGCAATGCTAATAGGGAAGAAGCTACTGCTCCCTCAGCATCTCACATCACCCACCTCCTTCAACAATCCATCATTTCCTTTATCCCAAACACAGGACTCACATCAGCTCTGCCTGCCTTCCTTCCAGCAGCATTATATGTGTAGACCATGAGGTCCACTCCTTCACGGGAGGAGTGTGAGCAGGTGTGCAGAAGGGGCACATTTCATGTGGAAATGACTTTTGAGGGGGAGGCCCACACAGTCAGCTCAGGAGACAGCGCCTTCTGAGACTGTGCTGGGAGAAAACTGCCCCAGCAAAAGCCTGAGAGAGGTGGCCTTACTTCTTCGTCACCTGAGGTAGGGAGGTGTGTGGGTGTTACTGACTATAGACAAAAGCAGGCACCGACTTTGAGAGGGTGCTGCAGACTGGAGCCATCCAGCTTCACTACTCAGAAATGCCACCATCAAGATGAGACTCGGCACGCAGCAGCATTGAAGCTCAAGGAGATCATACTGGACACCCTCAAACCAGTAGCCACTTTTAAAACTTTTCTTTTGGGGCTGAGTTATAAACTGAAAACAATAATAATGTTGTCTTTCCTCATCAAAGTTTGGCTAGGCTGTATCATCACTAAAGCATGGACAGACCTTCCATGCAAGACGATATTGAATAAGACTATTTACTTAATATGTTGTTACATTAACTCTATTGCTTCTGTAACTGGTTATGTCACCACAAATCATGTGGCAGCCTTGGATATGTTTTTTTTTTTTCTTCTGAACAAGTGATGTTGAGTTTCTTTCCCTTTAGAAGTGATTTTCTCTTCCAACTCCCACTACCCAAATTATCATTCTGTATCCTCGAGTCCCTTTAGTCATCCTCTTATAAACCAGTCTTTGCGGGGGCAGTTCCTTTAGGGAACCTCTAAAGCCATGGTATTGCAGGAAAGCTTCCTCCGCCCTTCATGGGAAAAGCATTTGGCCTGGGCAGCAAACGCATCATTGAATCTGCTGGTGCTGACCAGAGACCTTTTCTTGCGGTTGGTGGTGACATCCACAGAGATGACCGGGTATTTCATTTGAGGAAGGACAGCTTCTGTGGGGTGAAGGACAGCCCGGCTTCTACAAGAACGTCTGATGTCTTGAACCTCATTGGGTAAACGTCGTTAAAAAATGTGGAGTCCTTATAAATTCTTCTCCCCTTCAGCTGAAAACTTTTCCCTGACAGTGTCTTTCAACAATAAGGAGCCCCAGAGCATGAGATAGTATCATCCCTGAGGGCCAGCTGCTTTGGTGGTGCAAACCAAGGGAACTCTGTATTCAACAGAGCTAGTTCATCTGAAGAAATAACCCTCCAACAGCATGGATTGATTGCCCCACGCAAGTGACCTGAGGCTCAAAGTAAGTTTCTTCCCTATGCAGTTTCGGACAAGCCAGTGTCTGTATAGCTGAGTTTGCTGAGACGACAGCCAACACCCTCACGTGCTGCCTCTCGCTGCTAGTGAAAAGTGGAGCTCAAGCAGGTAACGTGCAAAATGCACGTGAAGAGGCGGGATCAGGGAATTCATTTTGTTTCCCTAAACAGTAAATAAAAATGCCCTCATGATCCCAGTGCGCTTGCCATAACATAGTAAGACCATGATTAGCACTTAATACTATTTAATAAATATGCTGAATAACTTGGGCAACAGTAATCTGTAATTGCACAGACAAATAACAAACTCGACCAGTCAGCAGTGTGAAACAACCATAGGGAAACAATACATTAATTCTGCTTTCAGTGTTAAGGATGGATTTTGGCATCTCTCCCTAATATCCTGCAGAAGTCTTCTTCCAACATTGCAGATATATTTGGCTATCAAAGGGGTCTGTATGTCTCTATTTTGTACTTATTACTGAACTGGGGACAGAAACTTCATCTATTATTTGGGGGACAGGGGGCTGTGAGAAGGGGAAGAAGAGAATTAAACTGTGGTCTGAAAATTTATAATGCCTTTTTTGATCAGGTTTGTAATTCAGGAAGGTGTTGAAAGAACAAGATTAAATGTAGGTTTTCAAACCAAAATGACTGATAAATCCAAGTCATCAAGTAGACACTTTGGGCACTCAAAGGCATTTCCCTGGGCTCGGGGACCCTGGGAATCCCATAAAGCATCTGCAGAGGTGCCTCACGCCTCCCCCTTGGTCCCCACTTAAGAACGGGGCCCACCAGGTACCTGTCAGGGATGGAGCTTGCTCTAACAGGGCGTCTTGTTCAGCCAGGCCCCACAGAGTGCTTTAAAGCCTGACTACTTCTTTGCAATTCCCATTTTGAGCACCTGCATCCACAGAGCCCTCAACTACAGCACACCGGCCTTCCAGCATCGTCCTTCCGCAAACTTATATTCTTAAAGTTAAATATTAGCCAGCAACAGCTCACATACATAGGATTTGGCATTATTACTTGAGTAAATGTATAATCACTGAAGGGAGTTTCCGAGGGAAGAGGTGTAAGCTGCACAGCTCTTCCTGGGCCCCTCCAAAGCTGCGGAGGAGCCGGGGCACGGAGCAGCTCTGTGGGTGGTGTGGTCACCTCACCCTCCGCCCTCGCCTGCTGCCAGCACACAGCCCATCACAGGGCTGGTGATGGGCAGGGGATTTCAGGCTCACAGTTGTCATGAGATTTACCCAATTCTGCCGTCTCGTTTGCCCTGTATCAAAGGCACCCGATACATACTGTATCTTGAAAACTTGCTTGGTGAAGAGTGCCAGCTGCTGCGGCGGGGCTGGTCTCAGCAGAAGGCAGCCCCGTAAATGACTTGCTGCTGACCTTTGATTCAAGTACCAATATTTAGCAAGCAAATATTTAGAACCATGCCATCAAGAAGGGAGGCACAGCTTTACTATGGGGAACTCGGGCAAGGAGTGCTGCTGAGAAGGCCTGGGCTGTGCAGAGGAAGGAGCAAGAAGCCTTCTTCCCCTCCTCTCCCTCCCAGCCAGCCCTTCCCACCGTGCCCACGCTGGGGAAGGGGCAGACGCTTAGACCCCAACAAGGTGGATGGCTGCTGTACCAACCAAGGCAGGAGTTTTAAAGCCCTGGAGGGCTGGGTGAAGCTGTTTCAATGCCAAAGGCAAAATAACCATGGCCACCCCTCTGGCTCACGTTGCCTCCTGCCCCGCACAAGCGGAGGCTGTGTGACGGGGAGGCCACCTCGCTGATCTGGCTGCCCGGTCTGACCAGAGCACGGCTGGCCCCGGGAAACTGTCCCCAACCACTGGTCTGTTGCCGTGGCTGGGACCCACGTACTGACAAGCCTTCAAGAAATCAATTGGTCTCAGTCAGGTGCAGCAACAGGCCAAGAAGTTATTTTTTTTCCCTCGGGAGCGGTGCAGAATTAGCTCTGTTTGTCAGTTTATAGTTAGATACTTGCACCTAACAGTATTCTTTCTGTTGGATTTTTATAGCTTTGTCTCTTCTTTTTTAAACGTGAAAAATAATCAGTCTTAAAATAAAATAATTTAAAAAAAAAAAAATTACCCTGGAAAGAGTCATCTATAAAAAGAGAAAATCCTTGCCAGGGGGATGCCACAGCAGCGAGCCCAAGCCGCAGAAAGCCCGGTTGCAGGCTATCCTTTCCCGCAGCTACTCAGAGGTTAACCAGGGTCTGTAAGCAAACAGCTTAAAGAAGGAGCCCAGCTTAGTGCCTGGGTGTCCGGGGCCGTCCTGGGGACCGCCAGCCTAATGCCCTTCCAGCAGCCCCTCCCTCCCAAAGGCGATGCTAGGCAAACAGAGCCAGCCCTCGCCCTCTCCCCACGCAGCGAGGAGCCCGCTGTGGGGACGGACTGGACCCGGGCTGGGGCTCAGGGACATTGCAGAAGAGGGTGTTACACTTCAGACGGGCGCGGAGCCACGTATATATAAACCCTTGGAGCAGCGGCCCAGGAGGATTGTTGAGCACACCCACACGTCGGCTCACTTGGCAGCTCGGCGAGGTGCTGCCGGCCGTCCCGGCGGCTGAACCCCGGCGTACAGGAGCGCGGGAGCGATCTGCCCATGGGCTCCCGCCTGCTGCTGATGCTGATGCTGCTTCAGGGAGGTGAGTGCCACCTCTGGGTCCCTCTCCCTCCCCATGCCTCCCCCCATCCCGGGACAGCTTCTCCCCTTGCCATCAGCTTTGCCTGCTTCACGGCAGGCACCTCGGTGTGGTTCAGCCAAGTGAGAAAAAAAAGTTGCTGCTCGACTCTTTTCAACTGTATAGCAAGGGGCTGTGCAAGTGAGCTGTCTGCCCGCTTCGCTTCCCTGGTGGTTTACATAGCTGAGGCTGTATAAACATGGGTCATTTTCTTTTTGACTAGTTTTCTGCTATGAAGTTGTTTCTTCATAGAAATACCCTCTTTTTATATCAGGGACCATGGCATAAACAGTTTTCAATTCATCTGAATTTAAAATAATAATAATAAAAAAAAAAGCCTGTTAAAAAAAGCCATAAATGTCTGCTAACATAAAGCCACTACACACAGAGGCAACACAACACTAAACTGGCAGGTCTGAGGTTATACCTGCAGTACAGTTTTAAAATAAAAACCAAAACCTTGCCTTAATCTACAGCAAAGGCTGCCCGTTTAAGCAGGAAAGAGAAAGTGTAAGTTGTCAGATCCACCTCCGCTCACCTCCCTGCAGGTATGTTCTCCGCTAAGGTGCCCCGTTAGTAGTATAACTAATGATTGGACATGCTGCTAACAGGAGATGTGGCTAAATGCAGGCTGCTGTGGAGACTCAGACTTTTTCAAGGCTTTTCCAGCTGCGTTGGCTTGGCTGCCCAGCATAGAAAAAGCAACTTCAGTTCTTGGTCAAGTTATTAGCTGTGCACCTGAATACTAAAATGTACTTGCTGGGGCTGACCTCTCAGCTGCAGAGACCCGCCGTCAGCTCAAAACCCAGCCAGCTTTCAAAGGACGAAAGAGGCTGCCTGGATGCCCGCGTTATTTCAAGCCCTTGCAGAGCATGCAGCCCTAAGCACACTAATTGAGTCTTTTGGACTCAGCTCCCTTTGGGGCTTCCTCTCCAATTTCATGAGCAGCTCTGCACTGTAATTACAGTTCCTTGATCCTCAGAGATATCCCCAGAAGAAGAATGGCCTTTCACCATCCTCGGCTGTTTTCAGCCAGTGGCCAACAGACCAAGTCCAGCAGTCCTGGCTCAAGAGGTCAGCAAAAGACAGCTAAAAAAATGCAAGCTGCTCATCAGGAGGCCTGAATGCCTACAAAGAATTTTTTGTCTCAATTGGAACATTTTCAGGGTCTGCAAACTTCAACAGGTTGAAAAAGCGTGATTTTCAACCCCAAATCCAGAGCAGCTCACTGCTTGTGATTTCCCCTGGGGTGCCTGAGAGCCGAGCATCCTTCTAACTCAGGAGCCCCGCTGTTTAGACAAGGGAAATAGGTTGTCTCTTTAGTTTTGAATAACACCCGTCTAATGTGTTTTTAGCACGAAACCTGAACACTCAAGTAGTGTTTAGGTGAACAGTGCAGTTACTTTTTCAGGAATGTGCATTTAATCCCCGAGGAATGCCCCGGGAAGCATAAGGAGGCTGTACGAAATCCAGCGCCGGGAGAGCCCGAGGCACTGGGGCGAAAATGGTGGAGGGCAGCACTTGTTCCTGCTGAGGGCTCGGGCTGCAGAGAGGGAGCAAAGCCCTGCCTTGTCCTTCATGCAGAGAGACCAGAGAGACCCTCCTTGTCCTTGCTGGGGTTTGGATCAGGCTAGGAGGGTGAGCCAGCCCAGGAGGTGCAGGGAGAGGCCCAAGCAAGGGGATTAGAGGCTAGGTTTTAAAAGGAAAGCAACTGTTTTAATAATAGTATTGAGTCCTCGGGTGGTTTAGGGGATTAATTAGTCCATGTTTGCACAGCACTTTGAAGAGGTCAAGCGTGCTGCAGTAGCCACGGGCAGGTGACAAAGCAACTTCAGTGACGGGTTCCCAGCTCCCAGGTGTCACTTCCCTCTCCATCCGAGCGTGCCGCAAAGTCCCCCAGTTTCGGCAGGCTTTTCTTTTCAGAGCAGCTGTGCATGGATGGGACAAGCGGACGGGTTAGGCAGTCGGTCTGAGGGGTTCGATGCTACTGGCAAGTAGCTTTGCCATGCACTGTAGAGCAGTGCAAAGTGCACTTGGTCCTTCACAGTAAACCCAGGCAATAAATGCTCATATCTGATGCTGTCACTATCGCTATCATTAACATGATAAGCATCAACATTTGCATCGGAGCATCACAGTGGTTTGAGTATTAGGGGCAGGGTACTCTTGGTTTCTGTAACAGTTACTGCAAGGTAGAGTCTGTGGTTTCTAAAATGTTGTAAATTAACATGTGAAATCACAACACTGTTTGAAAGACTTTTAACTCAAAAAACCCCAGAACGGTTTGGGTGGCCATCCGCACACTTCAGCTGACACAGAGCTCCTTTTTTCCCAAATTAATGCAGCCAGCCTGATGTTAGGACTTAAATGGAAAGTAATAACGGAAGCGGATGTATGTGCTGCCAGCACCTCCAAATGCTCAAAAGAAAGCCGATATACATACGTCTTGGCTAACATAGGCACTCTATCCTTGACAAAGTATACCTTACAGGTTCAGGGAGTTGTAGCTATCCCTCTATGCAAATTAATAGTACTGACAGCTTTTTGCCGTCTGGAGAATGGATTAAAATATCCTGAATAGTAGGGGAAACTTAGATAGTATAGGACATCTTGGGCAACATAGAAACCTAATTTTTTTTCCATAGAGCCCAGGTTAGGTCTGGTTGTGTGCTTGTCTTCTGCTGCTTCACGTCCCGCTTGGGACCACAGCGTAGCTGGTAAGCTTTCCCAGGTTTTTGAGCTCTGGGGTGCCGTGAAGCCCAGCTGGCTCTGCGTGGTGCTGGCACAGGCCCTGCAAAGCTTAACAGCTCGGGCTCTGTGATGTGTAAAACTGGGCACACTGCTCCCAGGTGCAATACAGCTGCAATCACACCAGATCTAGTAAGTCTTGCTTGAATTGAGCTCCCTCTGCAGAAAAAGCCTGCTTGGGTATTTCTGCGTCCGCCTCCTGATTATCCCAGCCCTCAGGTAAGGCCCCTGCAGAGTCCCCTTTGCAGGCTGAATGGCATGGCTAATTAGATTGTCAAGGCTGCACCCCACCAACCAGTCAAAACCAAAAAAATCCCCCATTAAGGACTTTAAGAAAATCAGCGTCAGGCGCGTTTAATCCTTATGTGTAGCCATGTCCTGTCTTTGCAGTTTGGAAAGGTGCTCTGGGAAAATCCCATTCACTGCACACCCGAGGAATCATTGAATTGGCAGGAGCTATATCGTGTGGCACAGGACGGTCTCCCTTGGCGTATATTGGCTACGGATGCTACTGTGGACTGGGAGGACAAGGCTGGCCTAAGGATAAAACAGACTGGTAAGAAGAACCTCAACTATGTGTCCAGAAGCAGTGCAGATCTCCCCACTCTTCCCTGTTCGTACTCCTGTGACTCCATGGACTTGTTACTGCCTCGTGGAGGGGGAACTTAGTATACATGAATAGCACTGGGCAATTGAGAGTGAGGACCCACATACCACTTGGGGTTTGAATGAGGATGTAACCACCTTCCAGATGAGAGCAGAGCTCTTGGGACGTGGTACTCTGTGGGGTGAAGGGCAAAGGAGGAACCAGGGTGTGATTTCATGAAATAGCTGAATGTTCATAGAGAGCAAGCCCTGGCTGAAAAAAGGGGAGTGACCAAGGTATTTGGAGGGTTATTTCACCCAGGTCCTGAAAATAGCAGCAATGGGAATATCAACTGTTTATCCTCTGGAAGAAATCCAGATCATTGCAAGGAGTAATCAAACCTGTTGCCTTCATTGCCCGTTAGTTCACACGGAATCAAGGAAGAACAACAACAGGGTAGAGCATGGTGTTAATTCCCCCCTTCTTTGTTAGTGGGGAAGATCTGTGCTTGTTATTCCCGAGGCTAAAAGCAATGAGTCTAGAAGGTGTTGCAATCAAAGGTTTCTTTCTTGTACTTTGCGATAGCACACATGCAAATCTTGAGCATGGTGGACTCTTGCGTGCTCTGAGCCTGTTATTTGCAATCTTGTCTGGTTTTAAGCCTCAAAGACAGAGCACACAAGTCTATCTGTTTATCTACAGACAACAGCCCAGGTGCTACCGATAAGCAAGTGCTGCTTTTAGCAGGGGTGAAGGCAGCATGCAGCTCACTAGGAAGGAAACCGAGCTTTCCAGAATATCCAGCTGTTGGAGACATTTCCCACTGCTGCAAAACCAAACTTTGCTGAATTGGCAGGACAAAGGAAAAAAAGGAAGAAAAGATGCCAAGGTTAAAGGCCAACTCCTCTGTGGGCATAAAAGAGCAGGTGTGCCTTAAAACTAGTGGAGATGTCTTCATTAATGCAGTGAAATGTTTCGTTCCCAAAGCCCTCTCTTCACATCCCTGGTTTGTATCTATGAAACACTTCATCTATGAAACAGTCAACATGGGACTTACAAATAATGAGTAACTGCCTACAAAGTGTCATAGCTTTCAGGTGTAGAGATTTCTTTTAATTTTCAGTAGGATCTCTTGACCTGCTTGCCACCATCTACAGAACTGTCTGTAAACGTGTTTATTATTTTTGTTAGCCCTTTGCCAACTCTCATAATCAGGCCTTTAAAGTAAAACACAACTTCACTAATCTGGAGTACTTCTTTTACCGAAGGGCTGAGCGGAGTCACCTAAAAGGTGTTTTCCATAGAGGTGGAGTGACACCACCCCCAAGTTTAGGCAACTCTGGGAGATGCACATGGTCAGCACTGCTGAAAAAAAGACAGAGAAAGTAAAACATGGCCATGTGTTCATCAGCTGGTGTTTCTGCTGCCGTTTGATTTCCATGGGATGTGGATTTTATCCTAATGGCACAAAATGAGACTCTGCAACTGGAAATCCCTCAAAATACCAGATAGTTTGTAAAAAGGAGTCTTGATCAGTTAAGTGCATTCATTATTATTCCTTAGCTGCAATGCTTGGCTGCAAAAAAAAAAAAAAAGAAGAAGAAAGGTTTTTAGTTATGTTCTTAGCTACGAAGAATCAGCAATGCCCCACTAGATTTAGCCCTAAAAATTTCCATTTTATGTTTGCTAGAGGAGTCTTCTGATATCTGTTACTGAGAACTACTGCAAAAATCAGTGTGGTTGAGTATCGCATGCCTGTCAAAGTGACCACATTATTTTCCATATTTGCCATTCTAAAAAAAGAAAGAAGTGGAGTGGCAAAACTACTGGCCTTGAGTGACAAACGCTGTTTGAAATGACTCACTCCCTTGACACTTCTAGGTTTGTTACTGAGACCCTTACAAAAGGAGTAATTTTCTTGTGAGTAATTCAGTCAATCTGTCTAGACAGGGCTAGAGTACTTCTAAGCACCTCTCCTTTGGGGGGGGGGCGAAAAAGCCATTGAGTGGGTAATCCTGTTATAAGGTTTATTCCACACACTGACTTTGATGTAGCCTTGTCAGTAATTAGCTTTTCCCTTTTGTTCCACTCTCACAGTCCCATCACTTCAAACATAATGGCATCTCTTCCACATAAAGTCAATAGATTTGTTTCTCCTTCCCCTTTCTGTTTCCCTGGATTGCTGCAGCACCCATTTTGTAAAGCAGGACCTGAAGGTGCTCAGCATCTCCCTGAAAACGCCAAATGCCATGAAAGGCGGGGTGGCATATATGGCTCATCTAAGTCCTGGCAAACTCATAGGGAAGAGTAAGATTTCTCCTCAGTTGCTGAGTTAAAGACAAACAAAAGGACACACAGTGGTGACGATGCTGTTAATGTGACAAACACAACGTGACAAATTCTTACCTTAATGACATTTGCTCAACGGCAGGGGTCTGGCCAGCTGATCCCTGCGGGCCAGCCGGAGATGTCTGTAGCCATTAGGGCTGCCTCATAGCCCAGATGTGATGAATATGTTGCTTACTAACTAGATGACATGGTTGTATTTGTTTTCCATACCTGTTGACCAGTGCTCTGCCACAGCATTGGCTGATTCTGTATGCGTTGGTCTAACCGAGCATTAGCAGGTTATTAAAAGTTTAACACCACACTCTGACCCGGGTGTAGGAAAGGGCATTTCCAGACAGGACAGGACCATCAAAAGTGGCAAAGGACAATGATAGGTTTCCTAACTCTTCACTCCCTGGCAGTTCTTTCAGGGCGTCTGAAAGAGATGCTTGTAAAATATGAGCCAAAGTCTTCTCGCTTTGTGCTCGTGTAAGCTACAAGTCACCCTGCTGCAGTTATGGGTATCATCAGGAGGAGATGGTATAAGTAGAAGCAGAATTGTGCCCCAGATCCTATGGTCCTGCAGAATTTATGCAATCCCCCTGATTTTGCCAAGCCAGCTAAGGAGCAGCGAGCTCTCACAGCTAGCTAGCACACCTCTCTACTGCGCTTTTGGTTGTCCTTGCCTGATTCACAGACCATCTTTCGCTCCCTCCAAGACCTTTTCTCACTTTTCTCCTACCTCTTTTTCTGTTCATTCCCTCTGGCTCTCCATGAGGAGCAATTTCATTGCCTTGTCCCACAGGTTCCCAACTCCTCCCTTTGCCCATCTACCTTTGTGTTGTTCCTCCTCCCCGCAGTCCTCCATCACTGACACCAACTTTACCGATTCGAGTACTGATTCACTCTTCAGACCTCACAAGCCCTATGATTTCTACAGCTGGCACTCCGCCTCAGCTCAGCCTGATTCCTGGCTCTCCACCATGGCCTCTTGTGCTCTGTGTCCCATATAGGAGACACCCATGATGGGCCTGCTCTGCCATCTACCTCCTTGAGGATGGATGAGGCTGTGCTGCAGCTTCAGGTATGTTAGCCAGGGTGCTCTGGGCTACAGCAGCTCCTCCAGATGACATGTGCCCCAGCTGTAGCTCAGTGCCATAGTCCATCCCAGTCATATCATATAGCACATTGCATGGGGACTCATATGTTGGAGAAAGCTGAGACTTTCACAGTTTCCACAAGGCCGCGAATTGTTCTCTCCTTTGGCCTTTCACTTCTAACCTCTTCAAGCCCAGGAGCGAGGCGTTACTGGACCAACAAAGATCTGACCCACAGCCTGTTACTGCCGTTGTGTCCAACAGAACTGAACAAGGTCTTCGCAATTACAGCAACTGCTGTAACTCCTCATGGGAAAACTTCTATCTACATATATCCCATAGGGCTTAGTCCATTCTGAAGTCCTTTAACGAGCTGGCATGGAGGGAGATACTAGTCTGCTGCCGCTAACTTACATTTTTAGGTTTCACAATGCAGTGAGTAGCCTTGTCGTAATCATCACACAGGTTTCATCTTTGCAAGCCGAGGAAAAAAGGCATTTAGTTTGCAGACTCATCTGTGGGATGAAATTGCTACTTTAACTACTAAATCGGGAGCTCAATCAGTAGGGAAAGCACACTGGACTAAATTCAGCCTGTGTGTAATCACAGGGGTTACTTGAAGGCTGAATTTGATCTGACTGCTCTGATTCTCTTGTCTCTTTCACATGATTCACCTGATCCAGTTCCAGTCATTTTATTAGAATTTGTGTCGGTGGTGGATCTTCTTTGCACTTCAAAAGTTGTTTTATTTTTCCTGGGCTTTATCACCTCACACAGCCCACCAGCTCTCATATCCATAAACCAATTTCTAAAAGAGCAAAATCCTCCTGCAGCAGAGGGTGATGAAGTTCGTGATGTTCCTGAGCTCTCGGGTAAGGAACTGGCAGCTCCTGATGGGTCCCCAGAGAAGCCCCACTTCCTGCACAAGGGACCTTTATCCTTCTTGCAGGGTTGTTCCACTTTTCCAGAGGGATATAATGATGGATCCCAGACTTTTATTGGCTTTTCAGGTACACTGGCCTCAGGCCTTGAAGGTAACAATCAAGATCTTCAACTGGATTTGGTAATCTATGGGCAGCCAGCACAGCCATGCTCCCTTTTGGCCAGCTCATCAACCTCTTGAAGACATTCACATCTAGGACTCAAGAGCTTCTCTAAAAGCTGTCTGGTCTTCATTTACGCCTAAGATCAGCCTGCCTCAATGCTTCCCAATTAGTAGAGCAGTTTCTCTGATCTTGCAGGGACAGCTTCTGGAAATGCAGGGGATCACTCCTCTCTGGCTCCAGCCTCTGACCTTGCATCCTTGCTGAAACAACCTTTGTTATTCGGCAGAGGACCCCTCTAAGTGCTGAATCTTTTCTTGATGTATTTTGATTCACTAAACTACCAGAATAAAATTCAAGTGGGGTCAAGTTTTCCTATAAATTCTGAAGTAATCAATAGTGGAAATTATCTCACTGACTAGTCTGTAGGGCAGGTATCATCAGCTGAGCTAGTCACCCTCAGCTCCCTCTATGGTGAATGAAAAGCAGTTGCACTTTCAAAGGCAGTGTTTTTCACCTATGTTAGCTCTCTGCAGTATGATAATATGAACTGTGCCCCAGACATGCATAAAGGCAGTATAGATCAATGCCTTAAATGTTGATGTTTACATTTAGGGATCTGAAGTTAACTGATATGAATCCCACCATTGAGGCTGATGAGTTTGTAGCCTCAGAAACTGGATGGGCCAAAGAGCACACGGCAGGTCCAGGTAAACTGAAGAGATGAAGCTGCTCGGTGATGCTGAGGAAGGCACAAACCATCCCGACTCCAAATTCTGAGATGGGTCTAAGCCTAAGCTGCTGAGCCACAATCACACACCTCATAGGAACACTTCAGCTCCCATTCTGTGGGATTCCCATATATTGACCACACCTGCATTTCTGACTGCAAAAGCTTGAAGGAAGCACAGTGGTCAATGAGAGCAAATATGGCATTGATGAGCTCCTGAGCCATGTGAGCTTCCAAAGAGATGCCACGATGCTTGGTTCATCAACAGATGATTCACTGACAGGCTGGGGCAAACATTGCTGTCGTGAGCAATGTGTGAGTGCAGCAATCCTGGAGTACGTGCAAACACCCCTGAGCAAAACGTGCAAGATGCAGGAGGATGCCCAAACTCTACCTTTTATTCTCTCCCAGGTGCTGCCACAGGCATGACTGCTGCTATGACAAGGCAGAGAAGGAAGGCTGCAACCCCAAGACGCAGCAGTACCAGTGGGCATGTGAGCAGAACACT
This sequence comes from Balaeniceps rex, assembly GCA_013401315.1. NCBI lineage: Eukaryota > Metazoa > Chordata > Aves > Pelecaniformes > Balaenicipitidae > Balaeniceps > Balaeniceps rex. The sequence goes on from VYZW01053114.1 coordinate 109,019, forward strand.
GTCCGGTGTGGTAAGGAATTGCTCGCTCACGTTGGGTTCGTTTCACTCCCTCCTCCGCAGACACTAGGCTGACCAAAGAGCTTTGTGGGCCTCAGCGGTAGGTCTGTGTATGCTGAGCTGGTTTTAAAGCTGCTTTAGGCAATGTCTGTTCTCCTCCAAGCTCTCTTCCCGTCCCTTGCCTGGATCGCTAGGCTTGCCAAGAGTCCCCAGCTGGAGCTGGGAGGAATGCTGGAGCCCCAGCACCACCCGTCCCAGGCAACCTGAGTCCTCCCCAGGCTGAAAAGTGGGAGTGGGGCCATGCAGCCAACAAGCCATCTCAATTTGGCAAGGATGCAGATGTCTCTGGAGGCTCTCTGCCCACCCATTACCTGCTCCTCACCATCGCCTTCCCACAGCTATGCAATGGTCTGCAGAGGTAGTCCTCCCATGGCAGTTTTGGCCCTCCCTCCAGCAGGACTCTTTGCTTTTTTACTTACCATTATGTACTACTAGAGAAGAGCCATTCTGTTATGCATGGCTGCAAGAAAGGTTAAATAGGGCACCATCCTGCATCTCTGCTTCATGTGGATCTCCAGCCCAAAGCCCTAGGGCTCCAGCAGGGATTTTGAAGCTTGCAGAACTGAATGCTCTCGAGCACTGCAGGCATACCGCGAGTGTAGGCTGTGCTCAGCTCCACAGTTGGTACCCAGTCAAGAAGGTCTTGAATTGCACAGTCGCAGCCCATCAGTGGCTCGCACCAGTTTGTTTTGACATACACCAGATGACTTGAGTCTTCGAATTTGTCACTTCTATTTCTAAGTCTCCAAAATGTCCCTGATGGTAAAATCCATTGTAGAACACTTCAAAAGTTTGCAAAGAAACATGTGAGAATAAAACTTGTCCCCATAGCATCAAAGCTACTTGCTTGAACATTAAAAGACTATTTTTACCTTGTCAGAAGACCATATTCTACTGGTGCAATCCTCAGCTTCTCCAGCAGCTGAAAATGTGCCAGCAGATACAGGATGTGGCACAACACATCTGCAGTTGCTCTTTTCCAAGTGCCAGAACAACCTATTAAATACAAAGTGCTGTCTAAGGAATGTATTGCTTTAATGTATAACTGCTTTCCCTCCCACTTACCCGTATTTCTATAGCTGGCTGATTTTTTCTGCTAGCTATTTTTATATGAAAAAAAATCCTGTTTCTTTTTGCTGTGAAGGAACAATCCTAGTTGCGGATGTGAGACGTATCATTGAGTCCACGATACATGTGCGAAGTATGTCCCATAAGAGTGCACTGGGCTGCAGTTCCTCCAACCTGGCTAACAAGCATTAGTTAAACAAATCCCATTAATTCCTTAACTGATGTCCAGGCAAGGCCTGAGAAGCATCCATCAACTGTTCTCCGCAAGCCCTCAGCAGGCTTCACTTCCCCTGACATCCCCCATGGGGAGGAACAATAGAAATGCCTTCTGAAGGCAAATTTCCTACCCTAGGCTACAGCACAGCAGGTTTTCCTGAGGTGTGAAGATATAGCGTCCGATCCCATTCAAACAAAAGGGATGAAGAATTAAATTTCCAGGCATGCTTGGTGGGCCTAGAGCAATGATATCCAGAAACATTAGAAGCAGACCTGCTTGCCCTGTTCTTTCTATGCAGGAGGAAGTAAATGCCTTTTGCCTGGCACTGTATCATAAACACAGATATTTTCAGGTAAATTAAACAGAAACTCATTTTACCTGGGACTTCTCCTCCTTTTGCTACTGTTAGGCAGCTTTGTTTGTGGAATGAAAAAAATTGTCAAAACCATATTTTTCAGTCCCGATATGCCATCACGTGTAGGTGAATTCCATTTGATAAATATCTGGAATATAGAAAATGCTGTAAGTTGTGGGGGCTGGTCAAAAAAATCATTCTGCTCTAACAGAAATGACTGCCAAGCCAGACTCTTGTACTCGCATTAGACTGACAGGGGTCGGCACAGCATAGGAAGAACTCAAGGAGCAGAGGGCAAGGAGAAAATCAGGCAGGACTGGTAGCTGAGAAAAAAATTGACTTAATGCTGAGTCCTCATCGGTGGGACCCTTGAAACACTTTTTACCCGTAAATATGTGATTCTCTTCAGAGAAGCTTAAGAAATATGGGCTCTTATTTATCAGATGCAGGGTTGATCCAGCAAAGTCCAGTGAAATCTGGAAAGATTCCTGTACTCTTTGCAGTTGGTTTTGGAGCAAAGCCCATGTGCACTGGCATGAAGTCACACTTTAAACTTTGCCTAGTGCAGGGTTTGGTGGGTGTTAGATAATCTATAGTAGCAGCCTCAAATAAACAAGCCACTGTGCTTTGAAATAATATTAGCCCAACGGCTGCATTTAAGCCACCTACAGGTGGGATGGGGTTCATTAACCCAGAATCAGTCATTGGCAATGTAGCCACCTGAGCTAGTTGCTTTGATGTTCCTTATGGTCCTTACCTAGTCATATAACTGCATTATAAATAGTTCAATACGTATGATTTTGATCAGCTTCATTAGCTGCTGACTCATAAAAATCAGGTACCTGACCCTGCTGTGGAGTTCCTTGGCTCCTCTGCCGTGATGAGAGAGATGTAAGAGTAACTCACGGAGCACGAGTGAAGGATGCCCGGTGGGTGCTTCTATACCCTCAGGTTTCTGAATGTCCCTCCGGGACACTCTTCCTTTCAACGCAACATTTTTTCTTTTGAAATTGGTCTGATTTGCAGAGGGAGGAGTTAAAAGGGAAGTTGACTGACTGAGGGAAAATGGAATATTTTTAGCTCAGGCTAAGCTAAAAGAATTTTCTTTTTTATCTTTGGCCACTGAACTAAACCACCATTGTTCACACAGCTCTAGAAGCGGGGAGCACTTTTTATAAGTATTGTCAATTTACATTTAGCTGCTATTTCCTGATGCTCTTTGTCACAGTTAATGTCAGACCTGTTGACAGAGACAGGACAGGGGAGGGTCAGATCCACACACAACATGACATGTTGGTCCTTCTCTCTTCCTGCTCCCACAGCCTCTGTTCCCTAAGAATTGTTTTATCAGGGAATTTTTCCTCTTAAAACTGTTTCTTGCCTTTGTCCGATACAGGATCTCTCATTCTCCGCTCACATTTTCTTTTGCAGATAACCTGACAGACCGATGTGAAAAAATGGTGTGCCTGTGTGACCAAGAAGCAGCCAAGTGTTGGGGCGCAGCCCCATACAACCCACACTTCATCCTCTGGCCAGACTTTTTATGTGGACAGACTCATCCCACCTGCCATTTCAGATATAAGGGGGCAGAATAGTCTTTTTGGGACCTTTCTTCTAACCCTTTGGATCTGAAAGTGCTGGAATAAAATTTTACCTCCTTTACTAGAGCTAACAATGGTGTGAGAGAATTTCTATTGGGCCAGGGATTATGGGGAGGAAAGACAGGGTAAAATATACACTGAAGTAAGGATAAGATCCTGCTCTGATCGTTGCCTTTGCAGAAACAGAAGGTTCAGTCTGCAAGTGCAGTGAGAACACATTACCCGTCACCAAATGGCTTTTTTGTCCTTTTCACATTGCCTGACATTCAGCTCCCACACATTTGCACATGATCTGGAAAATATGTAGGGACTTCTGCTGGACTGGTTTGTAAAAAAAAAAATAAAATTCATCTATGTGAAAAGATACACTGGCCTTGAAGATCCAAGGCATGCCAGTCTGGAAGTAGAGTGACCCACTTCATTTTCCTGGACCTGCAGGAGGAGTGGGGACATCAAAGAGGGAGGATGCCTCCTTATTCGTGCTCAGAGGAGTTTGAGTGCTTCCTACCAAAAGGAAAAGCAGGGTCTGGCCCAGGGGAGGGCTCCATCCTTTCTTGCAGGGTGTGTTTCTTAGCTTATATAGCCAGCTGTATTACCACTCATGTTCTTGCCTCACAGCACTGGGGACACTTCTGAGGCACATTCAAAGGTAAGCAGAGTTACACCGGGCTATTGCCATTGCAAGGCCAGCAAGGGTTTCTGACTTTTACTAGTTGGCACACCCATACTTTGCAAAAGAACATATTGCTTACCTGCCACACATGCTTCAGAGCTGCTCTGCTGCTCTCCTATACAGGTATTGGCAAATCCCCTGGTCACTGACCACCTGGGAATCCGTTATTGTCATGTCAGGAAACTGGGGCTGTGGATAACATTAGTCATGTAAGCAAATCTTTCATCTCTCCTTTTTTTTAAGGGTATTAGAGGCTTATATTGAAACACTACATTTCCTTCTGGCAAGAGTAAAACAAAATCCCATTCTTTCAGCCAGGGGTAGCTATGTTTGAGTGCACCTTCTTCGCCTCTTCGTTACAAGCCTGTAGGCTGGAGCAAGCCAACAGGACAAGAGCCTCTATACCGACAGGTGCAGATAGATGGGAGCCACTGTTGCACCCCCAGAAGAAACACATTTGATTTCCTTGGGTAGGTGTTAGCAGCTGGGGAGCTGGAGGGGCCTGGGTAGGTCAGGCTCCTTGTCTCTTCTGAAGCACAGCTGACAACCTTGGAGTGCCACCTTTGAAATAAGAAGTAATGGCAGGGAAAGACCCAAGGTACCTCATCAGAGTCTAGAGTCAGAGATATGTGGCCAAACTAAGTGGGGTTTTGGCAGGTGATAATAGAAATTTCTTTACAAAAGGCTGTTTTGCTCCTCGCTGCAGGAGGATGCTGAATATGCCACTGTAGCTGTCAAAGCTGCAGGAAGAAGAAACAGACTGACAAAAATAAAAATGCCAAAGACAACATGTACTGAGGGGAAAGGTTTTATTCCATCTAGAGCTCCATTTTTGGCTTCCAGGGCATCAGAAGTTGTTCTACCTGTAGGCTTTGCATCTTCCAGCGACTCCTGTAATGCTGCATCTCAAGCTACGCTGAGCAAAAAGGAAAGGAGAGCGAGCGATTGAGCAATACAGAGTTAGTACAACACAATAAACTCTTCCAAGGCTTTCTGGCAAGTAAAGAAGTTGTAAACTCTGTTCATGCAGGGGATTTGCAAAGGGATGATGCTGTGTGGGCAGCATCAACCTAGGGGTGCGGGTGTGCTTCTCAGCGAGGGCTGGAAGACCCTCCCGCTGGCCATCAGGTGGCGGCAGCGCTCCAGTGAACGCCAAGAGCAGCTCTTTGTTCATCCCTGCAGGATGGGATTTTTTTCCAGCAGGACGAACAAGACATTTGAGAGCCGGGAGAAGAGGTGCAAACCACACGGCTCCCCACTGAAAGCAAAAAGTCAGCTGAGCTCGAGCTCTGTCTGAAACGTGGACCGCATCTTGGGTTGCACAAAATGGGAACTAAGCTTGTTTCAAAATCCAGCCTTTGCCGTAAGTCTACTCTAATGAAACCAGCTGACAGAGCTGGAAAAAACAGGCGAGCTTTCGGGTACGTCAGTGTCTTCTTGGGTCATTTCTTTGACTCATGTGTGATGAAAATGTCTTGTTTTCCCAACCCGATCAGTTGATCTGATAAAAGATATTACTGGGCTTTACAAACCACACCTCAAACATACACTTAGGCCATCATAGGCTTTCTGTACGTGAGCATTACAAGAATATGGATGTAAGCGTGTAGTTGGTGGGAGGAAGAACCATCCTTCAGCATAAACCTAAAAGAACCGAAGGAGATCCAGGACTTTGTTAAAAGAACAAGCAGCATCTCATTGAACAACTCTTTGCTGAAAGTGGCAATTAAAGAAGATCCTATTGTTTTGTTTATAGGTAACTCATTAGGCCCATGCATGAAGCTCTACCCAACATAAACAAAGAGCTATTTGAAAAAGAAATGGAATATAGAGCCAGCCCTGTTACAGTTTCATCCACACTGCTTATTTCCTGAGCCAGATGCCTTGTCTGACCGGAGAATTCCTCCTTAAGTTAAAAAAAAAGGAACCTTTGGAAATAGGCAATTGGGTTAATCTTTCTAGCAAGGGATTCCAGATTCTGGTTTGTGTTCCTTACCTTGGCGAGAGTCTTGTCTCATGCAGAGGACGCACCTCCTCAACTGTGGGGTTAAAACAATGATCAGAACCACTACACCTCCGATACCAGCCGCCACAAGCCCAATGATGGTTCCAATGGATTCTTCTAAACCAAACAAGCCTGGGGGAGAAGGGAAAGCAGAGAGAGTAACATAAGATGTCATCCAGGCAAGTATACGCAATGCAGCCAGCACGTTTTCTGCAGTGGCTGCAGAGGAAGCTACTTACTATAATATTGATTATGCTGCTGTCTTGTCTGACATGAAATCATGGGCTTCTACATGTGAGAGAGTGTATTGCACTATGGAGTTATTGATTTTTTTCATTCCTTTGTAGGAAGCTGCTATGCTTTCTGGGGATTTAGGGATAGGATGATCTCATCTCCCTAGCAAACTCCCTTAACAGCTGGATGCTATTGGGATGGCAAAAGATGCTGCTCTGTGAATTAATGGGACTCCTGCCTGTATGCTTTATTTTCAAATGGAAAAAAATACTTTCACAATTTTGAGAAAGTCATCAGTCTCCCTGTCTACCTCCAAAGAAGACAGCACCAGAGGGTGGGCAGAGCTCCACTGAAGTCCTTTCTATGATTTGGTGCTCTTTGGGACTGTTGCAGAGATGGGATAATCCCATTTTCTTTGAGATAAGAGCATGTTGGCATTCTGGCTTTTTAATTTGTCAGGACTGAAGGATGATTCAGGAAGAGCTTTTGGTCAGGTGAGCACAGTACGATGGACTGTTACAAGGGTTATGGGACGCAGCATGGAGAGCGTCTGTCCTGTAGCGTCGAGGCTGCCAGAGTAGGAGTGTCTCTTTAGACAGAGGGAACTGGCTGGGCAATGGCGCAAGACTGATCTGATCAGACTGCCTTATGCTCTTGGTAGTCATTTTGCCATGTGACTCATCCAGGAAGGGTATTAAAAGAATGGTTAAAAAGCCTTCCAGTTTTATCTACAATTACAGCATGATCAGGCATTCATTACATATCTCTGTGTGGTTGTATTTAAGCTTCACTAGGAAATCTGGACAGTTTTGCTACCATGTTCACACACAGATTTCCAAGCATCAGGCCACCCATTCACAGGAGTAGCTGCTACTCTGTGCTATCGAGCCAAATGGATGGACATCCAGCAGCTCACCAGTAAACCAACTGTAGGTCATCAGTAAAAAAACCACCCCCCTCCTCCCACGTACAGGGAGCTATCCTGTAGCTTAAATCCATTTGTGGGGCTGCTCATTTCCTCAGGAAAGTGAGGGCAATGAGGGTGCTGTAGAACCATTATTTACCTTACTCCAAAATTTACGTCATTTGCTTCCTGTAATGGACACGTTAACAGAGTCAGCTAATTTCTCCTTTTAATTTTAGATAAGTTTGTGAACAGCCTGGTTGTGGCACGTAACATTTCTTTATGGATTATATTTCTTATATTCTCTTGTCCCTTTAACTCAGGCATAGTGCAGAAATGGTATATTTAATCTTCTTGGGAACACAGAAAGGCAATTACACTGGCCAGGGTGCAGACATTGCAAGAGTAACCTGCGCTACTGAGACTATGAGATCAAGCCAACAGGAGACCTCATCAGACACATGACCAAGCCCTTGCAGGGGGGCACAGTTTTCTTGCCGTGTTAGTGCTATGGTTTAAATTGAGTAGTGCTATAAAAATTAGTAAGGGAAGAATTCAGGCTCAAAAGGGCAAAGGCTTAGTGAATCTCAGTGAGATAGAAGCTTTGGTAATGAATAAGGGGGAAATGGCACTTGCATAATTTACTCTTGACACAGAAGGTGCTATTTTTTGTTAATTAGATAATAAGATAATAAACCTTCTGATGTGTTGATTTGTTGGGACCGGAATGTGTTTAGCCTACATAAAAAGGAAAGCTGCTTTGACATTTCCAGCTGATAAAGGCAAAGCAAGTTATCTCCTTACTTAATATGCCTAGTGTCTATTTGCAACACTAAGAAAACATAGCATGGCACTTCTAACGCTACTTCGATTTTAGTGTGAATGAAGTTAAACAGAAATGATATAATGTGATCCTCATGTTTATTGTGGGATTGCTTATGTCACCCAGAGTTAAGGAATGAATATGCAATTTACTGGGTTGGAGAGAAATAATGTCAAAAAAAAGGAGTTTGGAGCTGTTCCCCGAGACGGTATCTTGACACCTGTCTCTCATGGGGGTTCTGCCAAACAGAGCTGTGAGTACAAGAGAACTTGTCTGTTTCATTCTTGGCACTGACTTTGATTTTAGTGATTTTTTGGTTGTAAATGCCCCTCCTTATAATAATACCTGTGTGATTGTTTATAGAGGCAAGCCAACCAAAATTAGCTGGCCTAACAACAACAAGAAATGCTATAGAGCAATTACACTCCATGACACCAGGCCCTACCTGCTACAGGCCAAACAGGCCAACTTCCCTCTTTCTGCAAGCGTGTAGATCAGCTTTGGAGGATAAAGAGGGAGAAAAGAAGTAAATAACATCAAATATTACCCAGAGCCCTCTTGATCCTGAGCTTTGTACCATCTCCTGTCACCACCTTCCCATCCGGAAGTGTAACCTGACAAAAATAAATACCGTGGTCACTGGTTGTCACATTGAGGATCACCAGGGAAGCATCCCCTTGGGACAAATCTCCACTCATGAAAACCCTGGAGTTATTTGGCAAGATGGTCACATTGTTTTCTAGCAGGTCCATCTGCCCTTTTTCATCTTCTTTGTACCACTTCACCATCAGGTCAGTCAGGGAGGGACGTTGTGGACTCTTAAAGTGGCAATTTAAGACCACAGTTTCACCCTCTTTGGCTTTTTCCTTGGCTGGTGTTTGAATCACCAAAAGGTGCCATGGCTCAGCTGTTGTCAGCAATGAAGGCTGTGCTGCTACATGAGTTACAGCTGTATTCTCCTTGCTTGCACTTCCACCACTAACAGCAACATCTGTACCAGGAAAGAGAAAGAAGAGGAGGGTTGAGGGTGATAGGATGATAAACCTTCCAGCTGCTCCTGACCTCTAACCAGCACAAAGGATGGCTCCTGGAATTAGGACTTGAGGGTAGTCACTATTATGACAATAGGGATTTTTTTCCTAGTTCCTGCTTAGGTTATGTTCATGTGTACAGATAGGTCTTTTCCTGATCCTCAGTTCCTTTCTACTGCCATACTAGAGGAAGATTAATGCCACTGGCTTTAGGTGAAATTTAGACTTCATTCAGCCACATTTCCACCTGGAACACTAACCTCTTTCTTTCCACCCCAGAAAGTCTCGGCACCCCATGTTCCTGCCTCAACTGCTTTTGAGGCAAAGCAAAAAATGCATGTACACTTACGCACAGGCAGCTCTGTTCTGACAAGTACAGTGAATATGTGTGCATCCTAATGCAACTGCCTGCATCCCAAAACATAGTGTGAGCTTCTTAGAAGTTTTGGCATGCAATTCCAGTTTCAGGACAGGAAATCTTGAAATTGTGGGAAGACTCTCCATTGCCAGAGACTGAACCCCCAGCAGATGCTATCAGCGACCTGGGGGATGGCACCTTAGCATTCTGTGGGTATTGATACTGAGGGTGACATCTATTCTCTGTGAAAGGACCACATTGTCCTGCTACCCTTTGTTAGAAAAATATGGACAACACACCTATAGTAGAGATTTAAACCTGCCTTCTCTCACTCAGCTGCTAATCATAGTATCAAACAGCCTTGAGCTAAGAGTAGTGTAAGTGGATCTCATTTCTGGAAACAAGCCTGGGCTCAGAAGATGAGAGGAATAGTTGCTGTCTCAAAATGAGGGAAAAACAAACTCTTAAAAATAAGCCAACAGCTGTCACCAAGAAAGTTCAGACCAATTTTTGGAAAAGTTTCTTCCATTGTTTTATTTTGTTCAAGTGAAATAGTCTCCTTTCACACTAGTCGGTGCCCTCTCAAGGACTGCAGACCATTCCACAGTGAAGGTCTTGATTTTCCATTGTCTTGAGTCTTTCATTGCCATCCAAAGGGTGTGAAAGGCTATTGTCTGGGTCTGGTAAACCTTCACAATGACAACAGCCTCTCTATGCTCAGGGACAAATGTCTCAAGGCAATGAAAATCCAAACCCCTTGATGATTGGTTTGAGAGTTACTTGAATGGCTCCTCTAGGCATGCTTGTACACAAAATCACAGTTGTATTTATACTTATTATTATTTATGACTTGTATGGGAGTAGTGCTGACAATTTCTGTCAGACAGCAGGGCTCTGTTATTCTAGGTGCCTTATAAAAGGATGGTCTATGGAGCTTACAGTTTAAATATCAGATGAGAGATAACTCATGGGTGCAAAAATATAGAAAATACAAGCTGGCTATGAAACTAGGCAACGACTTAGCATGTGAAACCCCTTCAGAGCTGTTTGGTGCTCCATGCATTTACCTCGAAGTAGAAATTTTGGAACACCAATCCATGGGAATTAGATGCCTGAGAATTAGGTACCCAAATATTATTGTAGTTTTGGATCCAGTCCCCTAAAATGAGTAGTCCTTATTAAAGATACTGGATGAAATATCCTCATGTTCTTACATAATTTTACCAATGAGCCCACTGGAGCTTCTCAGGGGGATCTGAGGTCCAGTTTTTCCCTTTCCAGTTACATAACAGTGTAATGATGCAGCAGTCATAAAAGTTGAAGTATCTTGACAAGGTACTTCGACGAAGTACAAAGTATAGTTGAAATACCTGACAAAGCTGATGGTACCTTGACATATTACAGTCTTTGTGCATCAAACATTCTGATGTGATATATTTGGTTATTTGTCAGAGTGAATTTGAGCAGTTTTGTCATGAGTACTCTTTTAAAATCTCTGTTCATTAACCATTATCTCCACTGGATACTGCTGCTTTAGCTAGAACCGTATGTGCTACTGCTATCTTGTTTTCAAGGAATGGCCACAGTTTCTTCTCCACTATAGCTATTCCAGCCTTACCATACACACCCCCCTGCAACACAATTATAATTTTTATTCCTTTTAGTGACGTAAAAGCTATCGTTTTTACACAGTCACTTAGTGGCATAGAGAACAAAACCGAGCAGGAACAATGTGCTTTGATGTTGTCTGTTCAAAAATGAGTTTTATTTGCACCTCCTATCATGAAATAACTGGCCTTGTCATCTGTGTTATCCCACATCTTTGATTCAATACATATCATGTAACTTACAGCTAATTAGAAAAATCAAAATGCAAGAGGAGTAGGCTGTATCATTTCACCCCAGCTCTGTTTGGGGGTTTCACTGAGAAGGTCACAGCATAGCCTCTATTTTTCGTTCTTCCTTTCTTTCTTTCTTTTTCTTTTGTAAGGGTGCAAAACTGGAACATAATAGTTCACTGGTATTCAAATACACAATGTCCTTATCATACTGGCATCTGTGAGCATACCATGCCAAATGCCTTGTTGACTCTGCTTCAAAGCTCTTTTTAAGTCAATCGCTTCATTAGCAGAGTGATGTGTAGGTACCCTGTCATGCGGGTTGTAGGGCTCAATCCCCAGTGGAGAGGAATGCGAGGCTTTTCGGTGAAAGCACTTGAGGTAGACAGAGTACAGAGAAACACAGCATGGATGATCTTGTCTTGACCTGGAAAAATGATTAGATGATCTAATAGGTCATTGTCATATGAAGTCGGTAGTTCACGGCCAGTTTTCAACCATGAGCGGAGAAAGCTCTCTGGGACTCCCTGTAATGTGACAATGTGCTCCACATTTGCCAGTACTAATAGGGCACCTACTAATCCATCAGCCTCCCCTTTACGTAATCTGCAGGTCGATACTTTCCCATATAAGGCCATATTGTTGGCTGTGAATGAGAAATACACAAGGCAGGCTAGAGGAGGTGGGGTGACAAAAGGGAAGAATGAAATATACCTGTGCTCTCTTCCAGTCCTGGAGCTTATTCTTTGGTGCCTGGAGTAAATCCGAGCAGCCCTGCAAGGTTCTTCTGCCAGCTGCCAACAGCATCGGGGAACCAAATTGGTGGGTGGAGGTCAGTGCAAAATTTGATCTTTCTAGTTGAGCCTCCTCTCCTTTGTTCACACTCAATAGATGGAGGAGAGGTTGAGGGCAAATAGGGCTAGACTTCCAACTCCCACAAAAATCCTCTCATGCTGGAATGACCATCTTTCAGATGGTTTTGTTGGCTTTATAGCTCAACTTCACACTCAGCTGGTGCCATGAGGGTGCTATACAAGCTGTATCCAGCTCCCAGTCATCTATGATTAAGTGATCAATGACTGCACATCGCTCATCTTAATTTATATGACTTTTGCCCTGGACTGAGGTTGGCTTTCACAAATGGATATGAATAACTACCTTGTGACGACAACCGGTTGCTAATACATCAGAGAATCAAAATAGAAATGAAGGTTCTAGCAGTGATGACACACAGCCTTTCTTCTTGAAAAAGACAGGCAAACATACTCTTTCTGAACGTTTCTATTAGCTAAACAGGAAGGTATCTATAAAGAAAAGTAAGTCTTAATGCAGTGCACAACACTAGATATAGTTTTCCTACATCCCGAGGAAGCCCTCAGTGGAAAGTTGCTTTTTGAAAAAAGAAGAGAACCTCTCAAGCCAAACTCTAGGAATAAGCTAGATTTCTTCTAATTAAGGAAGGTGGTTTAGTACTCACCCACCAGCAAGAAGAGGAGGAATGAAGACACTGCAGATCTATAGAGCTTCCGAATGTGCTGGCTCATAGTTGCTGAAGTATATGGCCTCACTGTCTCTCCCTCCGGTAGTACGGGCAAAACAGTATGTGTGTGTTATTGCAACAGGACCTCACATTCTGCCCAGTGAATGTCACACTTACTAAAGTTACCACAGCTTCGAGCTTACAGTGCGCTGCCTGGATCACAGCCACGTTTGAAGTGACAACAATGACTTCCCGGGGGCTGTTCTGATCTCTCCCAGAGAAGATGGCGAAAATGCTCTGAGAGCAGAGGGAAGATAATCTGTTGTTTTTCACTTTGGCCTTGTATAAATCAGGACTTTGGGCTGTGTACAGAATATCCAGATATTCAAAAGGAGATGTCTCTTCTGCTGAACCCCTCCCCAGTGGAGGTGAGAAGAGGAAGAGCATTGGCTTCATTTTCTGAGCAGCCGGACTCCTATCATCCTAATGCACCATTAAAGGAAGTTACAGGAATTCAGTATCTTTGTGGCTATAGCACATGGTGTTTATAGATAAAATGTATTCCCCAAAGTATTTCTTTTCAGTGCAGAACAAATCCTTTTTCACCAAAAGCTGATTACTTAAGCTCCATTTAAGTAAAGCTCGTCTATGCCACCAGGGTGGAGGGGAAAACTGCTAAAGCGGGTGGCCTATCTGCAAAACTAGCAGGTGTGCTCTGGAGCAGAGTCTGGATTTACACAAAGGTACTCACACAGCACTGCTCTGTGGTAACAGCTGCAGCAGCCCCAAACCCCCACCTGCAGCATCCAGCTCCGCCAGCTGTGCTACCGCTGTACCGAGCACATGCACTCTCGCCAGCTGGCTGACACCTCTTCCCTCAGCTACAGGATTAGGGATTATGGCACACCTTATCTAACAATTTTGCATATCTTTAAGACTCTTCAGATAATGGAATTGTCCCTGAGTTCCCAGTAAAGACTCAATTCCATATCTGTTAAAACACATACAAAGCACAATTCTGCTGAGAGTGCCATGAGTATTTCTGCTTTTCTTGCATTTGAAAGCAAAACGGACCCCAAAAAAGGCCCCACCACACCATAAGGAAATCTGTCATCATGCTACTGTCATATGGCTTTCTTGAATATGCTTTTAATAAATTCTGGGATCTGCATCTTTGCATTCGGATGCTCCACAATAACTGCTTCAAGAAATTCCACATCTGACTTGCAAAACTCTGCTGACCAAACAATATCAAGAGGAACAACACATTCCTTGAGGGACCACTTGTTGCTCTAGCTTTGATGTGGTGACACCTGTACCAGAGAAAGCAGGATAGGCTAGAGGGAGTATGGCTAAAGGAACCTAAAAGGCAAATATTTCTTCTCTGAAATGGGTTGGGAGAGTGTGATGACCTGGGATTACCAGGCAGGAATCACTCCGAAGTAAACTATATATTAAGAAGGGAACTGGGACCAAGTGCAGAGCAACATAGCACTTCAGTAGAAAGCTGGAAGGTAGATTGTGAGGGTCTTCTGAAGGAACTACTGCCAAAGTGTTAGTGAGAAAAACCAAAATATCTATGAAAGGAAAAAGTTACCCGAGTCAAAAACAATCAGGAGTTTGAGGAGGGAATAACCAGTAAAGTCAAAGGCACCTGGCAGATCAAGAGGAACAGGGACCAGAGTTACTGGCTTAGAGTACTGGCTGTGATTGGGTGTTAGAGAAGTCAGTGTGGGAAGATGGAGCTGGACCAAAGGCATTCCAAACAGTGTCTGATTTAAACCCAAGTATTTGGTGTGTTTCAAAAAAATCCTTCAAGTGCGTTGTGATGGACATACTACCGTTGTTCCTGCAAGTGCTGTTTATGTTCATTTCACCCTGTAATAGCAATCCTCCATTAAATAGGACATGCCTGAGCAAAACTGTCAGGCCAGCCAGCTTTTAACCGAGGGAACAGAAAAGGGTTTCAGTATTGCTGGCAGCCATCAGTGAAGCTTCTCCCACTTGGATAACCCAACACGATTCAGAAAGAATCTCAACTTTTGGACAAAAAGAAAAGTAAATTGGGCCCCTGAGTGTTGTTGAGAAAAGCCTGAAAAATTTGAGCTTCAGAGGTCTAAATCAAGGCAGAAAGCAACAAAAATGAAATAAACCACGCATTCTTTTTTACACTTTCTTGTAAATTTTGGAGACTCACAGTTGGTGGTGTTACAGCTGTCCTATCTGGGCTGAAGGCTGGGAGGGGACATCAGCCACAGGGACTTCTGTCACCTTTGCTACCGTATCAGTAGGGAGATATCACAGGGCCCAGAGATGTCCCTCCACCCACTTTCTGGGGAAGCGGTGAGAGAAAAGGCATAGCAAGAGGAAGCAGTGCTGCCACGCCAGGCTGCTCTACTCCTCCTTCCCTTGGCCATCTATCCATCCACCCACCCCCCCCTTTTCATCATCTACCAGCCAGCCACCCAGCAAGGCAGAGGTTTCTATTAATGTCACAGGGCTCTTTTTTTTTCTGCAGGATGTCCTGAGGGCACAAATCTGCAACCCATCACCGCTCCAGCTGGGTCCCTTGAATTGGAGCCCAGCTTTTCAAATCCCTGGGTGCTCACAGCGTGGGCAGAAACCACTTGGCACAGCTCAACAGCTTTAAAAACGAGAGCCTTGAGTTGCCTGACATGAATCCCCCACCACTTATTTCCTTTGTTTTTCACCTCATCCCCTGCTCGGCCTGCAGCCAGCCCGCACCGCAGCGGGGGCAGAGGCAGCTCTCTACCTGCTCCCCTGGAAACACCCGCGGTGCAGGGC
The DNA here is from genome assembly GCA_013401315.1 of Balaeniceps rex. Classification (NCBI taxonomy): domain Eukaryota; kingdom Metazoa; phylum Chordata; class Aves; order Pelecaniformes; family Balaenicipitidae; genus Balaeniceps; species Balaeniceps rex. The sequence continues at coordinate 124,468 of VYZW01053114.1, forward strand.
GGCACGACCCTGTCTGTGCACGCCGGCTGAGGACGCGGGGTCCGGCCCTGGCCGGCCCTCAGATGGCGGCTTCTCCGGGCAGGGCGTCGCGGCGGCAGCGCTTGCGAGCGGCCGGAGGAGCGCGCAGCTGAGGGCGGGCGTCCCTTCCCCTTTCCCCCCCTAGGTGTCCCCCTGGAGCGGCCTCTCGGCTGTATTTTCCGCTGAACCCCAAACTCCCCCCCTCGTCAGATTTAGGAACCGCTTTTACCGTCCGGACGCTGTTTAACCGACTGCCGGGGCTGTGCGCAAGGGGAGGGCGGTGGGGCGCGGGGCTTTCCCTCAGGAGGGAGGCAGCTAACGCCGTCCCCCCCGTTCCCCCCCCACTCCCCGCAGCCAGGAATTTTTCCGGCCGCAGTTCTCAAACTTTCCACGGGCTCTGAGGCTTCGTAATTAACCCTTCTGGAAGCCGCTGAGGGGTTTCCTGAGCAGGCCGAGGAGGAGATCAGAGGCNGGCGGGAGCCCCGCTCCTTCCCCCGGGGGACGGGACGGGCGGGCCGAGGCCGTGGGGCTGCCACGGAGGCCTGGCGGTGGTGTGGACCCCGCGGGCAGCGCTGGGAAGCACCGCCCGCGGGTGCGGTGCCGTCGCGGTCCGCTCCGCCGCCGCCCCCCCCCATCCCCGAAAGTTTTTTTGGGGCGAGGCGGGCGCGGCCGGGGGGGGGCGGCGGCCCTGCGCG